>JARQOC010000008.1:25947075-26000675 GCA_033576535.1 Allobates femoralis | reverse complement strand
GATGTGCAGGTTGCGCGTGTAGCTAAGATGACAGCACTTCCCTTTGAGGATACTTCCCAACTTGGGGACCAAATGGACCGAAAAATTGAAAGCTTTATGAAAAAATCTTGAGATTCATCCTCTTCTACCATCCAAGCAAATATCGCCTCCACCTGTGTCTCCAGGTCAATGCTCAAATGGCTTGACCAGTTGGAGTCACACATTTCTCAGGGTACCCCTAGGGAAGAACTGCTCGATTCCCTTCCTTTGCTCAGGAAGGCAACCAGTTTTCTTGCGGATGCATCCTCAGAATCAGTCCATCTGGCGGCCAACACTTTAGTGTTGTCCACCTCCATTGTGGCTGAAAATAGGGAGTGGGTACTCCATTTCCAAGATGAGGCTTTGCTCTCTCCCCTTTAAAGGGGACTTGATCTTTGGCCCTGGGCTAGATAAAATCTTTGATAAGGCAACTAATCGAAAAGCTCTTCCGGAGCAAAAACCCACCAGGAAATGGCCTTTTCGTCCATCTGTGCCTCAAAACTCCCAGCCCAAAGGGAAGGGGAAGTTGGGTCGGTGGGGCTACCAAAAGGCTAGAGGGAAAAATATGCTCGTCCTTTCTCAGCAGCAGCATCAGCAGCCTGACAAACAGTGACTCGGTTCTGGTTAGGGGGCGACTCTCGGCCTTTCTTCCTCAATGGCGGAATATCACAAACTGCCAGTGGGTGTTAAATGTAATTTCAGAGGGTCTCCTAATAGAGTTTGAGTCTCCTCCTCCGCCAGGCCTCCGAGTCGCTGCCCTGCCTTCGCTGGGTGCCTAGGATCTCCTGTACTCAAACTTGCAGGGGTTACTACATTCAAGTGTCATTTCCACAATTCCAAGTCAAGAAGAGGGGTAGGCCACTACTCCCGCCTCTTCTTGGTCAGAAAGCCATCTGGAGTATCATAATCATAATATGAAACACCTCAACCAACATGTCTGCTACCGGTATTTCAAGATGGAGTCAATAAAATCTGCGATTCCGTTGATAGGGCTGCACCACCAGAATGCTACGATCGACTTGAAAGATGCCTACCTCCATGTGCCCATTCATCTCCAGCACAGGAAGTACCTGAAATTTGCAATTCTGTACAAGGGGAAGTCCTTTACTTTCAATTCAATGTACTCCCCTTCGGGATCTCCTCAGCTCCAAGGGTCTTCTCAAAAATTGTGGCAGAGGTGGTTGCCTTCCTAAGGGTTCCAGGCATCTGTCTGGTGCCATATTTATACGACTTCCTTCTCATTGCTCCCTCTGCTCAGACCCTCAGGAGCCATGTGGAGAGGTCTCTGAGCATTCTGCAATCCTTGGGATGGATCCCCAATCTCCACAAATCTCAGCTGCAACCCTCTTCCACACGACGATTCCTCGGGGTGCTGTTGGACTCTGACAAGCAGGCATCATTTCTCCCCTAGGATGAAAGGTTGACCCTTCTCTCCAAAATATCTACTCTACGTCAACAGGCGTCTACCACCCTTCGGGCGTCTATGTTGGCCCTGGGATCGATGACGTCCTGCATTCCATCAGTCATGTGGGCCCAGGCTCACTCTCGTCTTCAGGATCATATCCTGTCGCATTGGGACTGACTGCCTGCATCCCTAAACAGATGGTTTCGCCTGTTGGGCAGCTTGACCACTTCTTCTCTGCTGGTGGTTGACTCCCACCAACCTGCTGAGGGGGATTGCCTGGGCCCAGACACCTCCCTCTTGTTACCATGAAGACAGATGCCAGCCAGAGGGGGTGGGGGACTATGGTTGCCCACACCCCACTTCAGGGCATCTGGAGTTGCGCCATCAGCTCCCGGTCCTCCAACTACCAGGAACTGAGGGCAGTAGAGGAAGCCCTCCTGGCTGCTCAGGATCTAATCAGGGGATCTCACATTCTAATATATTCCGACAATGTCACCACGGTGGCACACCTCAGCCATCAGGGCAGTACAAGGTCCGGCGCCGTGAAGTCGATGTCCTCCCGGATCTTCTTCTGGGCCGAGCAATTCCTGCTGTCCCTTTCCGCAGTCCACCTAAAAGGGTCCTTAAGTCTTCAGGTGGACTTACTAAGTCGCCGGGATGTCCACTCCGGAGAGTGGAGCCTGGACCAAGCAGTGTTCTGCACACTGGTGTCAAGGTTGGGTATTCTGGAGATAGACCTGTTTGCATCCAACGAAAATCGAAAGGTTGCAACATTTTTTTCCCTGAACCCAAGGGACGACGCAGCGGGGGTGGATGCCTTCTCCGATGATTGGAACTTTTGTCTGGCCTACGCCTTCCTGCCTATCCCTCTTCTTGCGAGAACCCTGAGGAAGGTCAGGGAGGAGGAAGTTCCTACTATCCTAGTAGCACCTCTATGGCCGAATAGGAGTTGGTACAAACTAATTGTGGCTCTCAAAGTCGAGGGCCCAGTAGTCCTGAGTCCAGACCGCAGCTTACTGTCCCAGGTCCCACTATTCCATCTGGATCCTCAGAGGCTCAAATTAGCTGCCTGGCTTCTTGGTCCCAGGTGCTGAGAAGGTGGTGGCTACCTTATAAAAGAGCCGTAAACCAGTAACTAACGCTATCTACAATAAGATTTGGAAGCGATTATCCTCATGGTGCGGTTCTCATCCGCCTGACCCACTTCAACCGAATGTATCCCAAATACTTGACTTCCTCCAGAATGGATTGGACCTGGGCCTTAAGCCTAGCATATTGAAAGTGCACGTTTCTGCTCTCAGTTCCGTCTTTGATGCAGATCTAGTGAGCCACCACTGGATCCGCTGGCTTATGGTGTCTGCTAGTAGACTTTGTCCACGGAAGAGGGTCCTCACACCCTCCTGGGACCTCAATGTGGTCCTGAGTGGGCTTTCACGGTCTCCCTCTGAACCTCTGTCGTCCTGTGGTATGCGATCTCTCTCACAAGACTGCCTTCCTTGTGGCAATTACTTCTGCTCGGTGAGTTGGAGAGCTTCAAGCCTTATCCATCCGGGAACCGTACTTGACCATACGAGATGACAGCATTGTCTTTCAGCTGGACACCCTTCATTCCTTCCCAAGGTTGTCTTGGATTTCCATCGCTCCCAATCCATAGTTCTGCCGTCTTTCTGTCATCATCCTCAGAATTCCATTCATTGGATGTCCGCAGGACGGTGTTGCATTATCTCGACCAGACACCTACCTCACCCAGCATTTGTCACCTCCATCTGGGTTTACCGCTCATTCCACCAGATCTACCTCGGTCTCCTGGGCTGAACGGGCAGGGGCTTCTCCAGGGCGGCTACCTGGTCCACATTACATACTGTCACGAAGCACTATCACCTGGACCTGGCTTCCAACAGTGATTTCGCCAGGAAAGTCCTGCAGGCTGTAGTCCCCCCAGGTATTAATTTGTTGGTATTCCTCCTATGTTGTCGTGGAAGGTGACTAGAGAAAATAGAATTATTCTTACCATTCATTCGGTTTCTAGGAACCTTCCAAAACAGCATTTAATTCCCTCCCTATATACCTCGATATTTCCTGGAATGTGTTACTGTTACTTATATGTTATGGGTTCTGACACTGGCTAATGGGAGGTGGGAAGGGGCTTTTAACCTCTCTTGTGTTTCCTGTCCCAATTAGGGCGTGGAGAGGCGACCTCCTATGCTGTCGTGGAAGGTTCCTAGAAACCGAATTAACGGTAAGAATAATTCTATTTTTTTAGGCTAAAAATAATTTCATTACAAATTGTATACCATTTTTGGCTTTTACAGGAACTTTTTTCAACCTTGATGTGTCATAAATCGGCTAAAGGGAGCTAAAAAAAAGGTAATAAATTAACATTAGATCTTAAGAATGAGCTCGCTGATGGATTCTTAGTTAGCCATTCTGCAGCCAGCAGTAGACAATGTAACAGGAAGGTTACAGAAGGCAAGATTGATAGCTGATATGTTCTGCCCGATCTCCATGAAGTGGCGGCACAACTTCAATGAGACACAGCGGTGTTTCAGATAAGGACGTAGTTTCTTATTTGACTGACAGGTCTCTCTCTGTGTGCACTTGTAGGTCGATATCTGTCGCTTCAGGACAGCGGGTTGGAAGAAGCCGCCGGAGACCCACCTGGGCAATGAGTTCCCTGTGCAGCTCGGTCCGCAGCAGCTAGTAAATTTTGTTTTTACCTGAATGTTTACAGCATTTAAGAGTTTTTCTATGTACCCATGGTGATTATTGTTTATGCTGCGTTTGTCAGCTGCACAAACGCAGCTGTCGATAAACTAAATCAGCACACGCCTATTGCATTTGTGCTTAGTTTGTGCACATGCAAAGGCAGCACAAATGAGGGAACACACAGACACTTTCTCTCCCTTCCCAGCAATCCCGCAGTGATCCCCGGTGATTCTTCCTCCGTGCAGTTAGAGCAGCTGTGTTTATCTATCTTCCAGATCCTGCGCACCATGTGACAGCTTGAGTCACTTAGTGCAAAAGGTTCTGGAAGATAGATAAAGACAGCTGCTCCTGCTGCACGGAGGAAGAATCACCGGGGATCCCTAGGGCTTGTTGGGGAGGAGTATTGGAGCGCTTTTGTTTTGAAAATCGTAGGGAAAAAAGCATCACAAATGAACTGTGGGAATAGCAATCCATTCGTGATGATATTTTGGGGAGTTTATAATGGAGTCTGTGAGGAAAACGCAGCCAAAAAACAGGCATGTTAATTGCTGGGACATAAAAAAACACAGGTGATTTCTGCAACAAAAACACACATGTGGGCACATAGCCTTAAATATAAGTGACTGAACTTATACAGACAAGAGTGTACATAGGTATCATGGTGCCCCATAGCAGACGTTGTAATTACCACTCCCCCAAATATATATATATATGCCTGGGTCACATAATGGCATACATCACAACTTTTAAGCCCTTTCAAAGTAATTTTGCTCCTATTAAAGCCTCTAGATTCCCCTTTCATTACAACCAAAAGTATGATGCCAAAAAAAACTTCCCCTAAAACACGGTATAATGTCCCACAGTACAAAAAAATATATACTCACCTCTCTTTGGTCCCCCACTGCTCCAGTCTTAGCAGAAAGTGTTCTGTATCTTCACTGCTCTGCACAGCGAGTACAATTTAATGATGCCATCGTGGTCACTGCACTGAGCTGTCAGATCTCAGAATGATGGAGGAGGGAGCAGACAGCGCACCGCTCCCTCTTACTTCATTGCCTTAGCCGGCTGCCCGCAGTGTTTTCCTTGACTGGTCTCCCTGAGATCAGTGAGTGCTTTATCAAAATAATAGCAGCACACTGGTAATGCCAATCACATGCAAATAATGATGTTCCCGGATGATGTTAGTAGATGTTTTTTTTGACTGCTCGTCTTATAATAAGGTTCTTAGTGCATGTATTGGCCAATAGATGCCTGCCCTTCAACCACGGCAAGGTGACCTTATCTATCTATCTATCTATCTATCTATCTATCTATCTATCTATCTATCTATCTATCTATCTAAACTAAGTAAAAGTCCATGCAGCACACAGTTACACCAATGATGCACAGTGCTAACAAGCCATATGTGTTTGAGGAAAAAATTCAAAACATACGTTTTTCAAAAAACTCAATAATCTTTCTTTTAATCTGGAGTTCTTAGTACATACATTGGCCAATGTCTGCTTGCTCATCAACTACGACAAAGTGACTCCAGGTCTGATGAGCCCTATCTGACATCCAAGCCCTCCTTGTCCACCCCCCACCTCGCGGTGGGCAGGCACCATCTATACCCTCCATCACCTGTAGGTTTAATGAGGGTGCAATTACATTGCAGCAATGGAGTCTGCAACTCCATATAATATATAATTTGGAAAAGCTGCACAGCACACAGCAGACCAGTGTGAACTGGTGCAAGCATAGGACGCAGAGATTAAACAAACTAAGTAAAAGTCCATGCAGCACACAGCTACCACCAATGATGCACAGTGCTAACAAGCCATATGTGTTTGAGGAAAAAATTCTAAACTTACGTTTTTCAAAAAACTCAATAATCTTTCTTTTAATCTGGAGTTCTTAGTACATACATTGGCCAATGTCTGCATGGACTTTTACTTAGTTTGTTTAATCTCTGCGTCCTATGCTTGCACCAGTTCACACTGGTCTGCTGTGTGCTGTGCAGCTTTTCCAAATTATATATATTATATGGAGTTGCAGACTCCATTGCTGCAATGTAATTGCACCCTCATTAAACCTACAGGTGATGGAGGGTATAGATGGTGCCTGCCCACCGCGAGGTGGGGGGTGGACAAGGAGGGCTTGGATGTCAGATAGGGCTCATCAGATCTGGAGTCACTTTGTCGTAGTTGATGAGCAAGCAGACATTGGCCAATGTATGTACTAAGAACTCCAGATTAAAAGAAAGATTATTGAGTTTTTTGAAAAACGTAAGTTTTGAATTTTTTCCTCAAACACATATGGCTTGTTAGCACTGTGCATCATTGGTGTAACTGTGTGCTGCATGGACTTTTACTTAGTTTGTTTAATCTCTGCGTCCTATGCTTGCACCAGTTCACACTGGTCTGCTGTGTGCTGTGCAGCTTTTCCAAATTATATCTATCTATCTATCTATCTATCTATCTATCTATCTATCTATCTATCTCTCTAATTATCTCTTTATATATGTATATCTATCTACTTATATATCTCTATCTACAGTCATGGCCAAAAGTATTGACACCCCTGCAATTCTGTCAGATAATATACTCAGTTTCTTCCTGAAAATGATTGCAATCACAAATTCTTTGGTATTATTATCTTCATTTAATTTGACTTCAATGAGAAAACACAAAAAGATTTTGCCTAAAGCCAAATTGGATATAATTCCACACCAAACATAAAAAAGGGGGTGGACAAAAGTATTGGCACTGTTAGAAAGATCATGTGATGCTTCTCTAATTTGTGTAATTAACAGCACCTGTAACTTACCTGTGGCACCTAACAGGTGTTGGCAATACCTAAATCACACTTGCAGCCAGTTGACATGGATTAAAGTTGACTCAACCTCTGTCCTGTGTCCTTGAGTATACCACATTGAGCATGGAGAAAAGAAAAAAGACCAAAGAACTGTCTGAGGACTTGAGAAACCAAATTGTGAGGAAGCATGAGCAATCTCAAGGCTACAAGTCCGTTTCCAAAGACCTGAATGTTCCTGTGTCTACTGTGCCCAGTGTCATCAAGAAGTTTAAAGCCCATGGCACTGTGGCTAACCTCCCTAGATGTGGACGGAAAAGAAAAATTGACGAGAGATTTCAATGCAAGATTGTGCGGATGGTGGATAAAGAACCTCGACTAACATCCAAACAAGTTCAAGCTGCCCTGCGGTCCGAGGGTACAACAGTGTCATCCCAGTACTATCCGTCGGCGTCTGAATGAAAAGGGACTGTATGGTAGGAGACCCAGGAAGACCCCACTTCTTACCCCAAGACATAAAAAAGCCAGGCTGGAGTTTGCCAAAACTTACCTGAGAAAGCCTAAAACGTTTTGAAAGAATGTTCTCTGGTCAGATGAGACAAAAGTAGAGCTTTATGTGCAAAGGCATCAACATGGAGTTTACAGGAGAAAAAAAGGGGCATTCAAAGAAAAGAACACGGTCCCTACAGTCAGACATGGCGGAGGTTCCCTGATGTTTTGGGTTCCTTTGCTGCCTCTGGCACTGGACTGCTTGACCGTGTGCATGGCATTATGAAGTCTGAAGACTACCAACAAATTTTGCAGCATAATGTAGGGCCCAGTGTGAGAAAGCTGGGTCTCCCTCAGAGGTCATGGATCATCCAGCAGGACAATGACCCAAAACACATCTCAAAAAGCACTAGAAAATCTTTTGAGAGAAAGCACTGGAGACTTCTAAGGTGGCCAGCAATGAGTCCAGACCTGAATCCCATAGAAGACCTGTGGAGAGATCTAATAATGGCAGTTTGGAGAAGCTCATCACCCTCAAAACACCATCCCCACTGTCAAACATGGTGGTGGCAGCATCATGGTTTGGGCATGCTTTTCTTTAGCAGGGACAAGGAAGATGGTTAAAATTGATGGGAAGATGGACGGAGCCAAATACAGGACTATTCTGGAAGAAAACCTGAAAACTGAGTATTATCTGACAGAATTGCAGGGGTGTCAATACTTTTGGCCACAACTCTATCTATCTATCTATCTATCTATCTATCTATCTATCTATCTATCTATCTATCTATCTATCTATCCTATTACCTATCTATTTATCTACGTCCCTTCAGCACGATCTCCTCATGTAATTGTTTGGAATCGTTAATAAATCAGAAGATTCAACTACGGTGAGTGCCGCTGGTCTGATTTCTCTTTTCGTGATATGATTGCACTCACCTGAAGCGTGCACCACTCGACTCTGTGCTTTCAATCAATTGAATTGACTCAGTATAAGCCTTACCACGGATAGTGCCCGGTTCTCTTTATCTCTTTGTTAAGAGTTATCTATGTCTCTATTCTATTATCATCTACCTATCTACTTATCTATTTTAATTAATTTTTATTTGTTGCATTTTTCAATAAACCTTATTTAGAAACATTACAATACATACCCTTTACATTTCATTGCCTCATCTCTGGCATTATTCTGCACTTTGAAAATCTTTCTTTTATTGATTTCGTAGATAATTAGGGACATTCTAACTTTTATTACTTATCAGAGATAAGATATCTGGGGCAAAAAAATATCTAGCTTGCAAGCAACAGTCTCATGAAGCATAAACAAGTGATCTGATCGAAATAATGACATCGACGTCACAGAGGATAATTCTGCAGTGAGTCCAGAACATCATCCCTAACAGGGTGGTCATTACTACTATCCAGCACAGAAACAGGTAGATATTAAATAGATGATAGAGAGATAGAAAGAGGGATAGATAGATAGATAGATAGATAGATAGATAGATAGATAGATAGATAGATAGATAGATAATGTAAGATGGATGGTGACTGGTTACTCTGGCATCTGTAGTACCACAAGGATGAATAAAGGCTTTACAAGGGCCAGGTTTACAGGTACCTGGAGAGACAGGTGTGTCTGGCAATCCACATACCACCACCCATGGGTGCAGCTCATAGAATATAAAGCGTCTCCTTGTTTGGCACATGGTATGACAGAGAGTGAGACAGTCCCAGTGGGAGACAGCCCGGAGGGGGGCTATGTGTGTTGTGTAGGAGCATGGTGGGTACAGACTGGAGGCCTGTGACCGGAGAGCCAGTCCCATACTTCCCCTGGAAGCGTCATTAAGGTATTATGTATTAGTGCCCCGGCAGGCAAATCTGTAATGTAATGTAATGTGTGAGATCCGGGTGCCTTGAAATAAAAGGCTTCTGTTCCTTATATAAATACTAATTGTGGTCTGTGTCACTGCCATGCCGCACTATAACACCCAGCGCTTTACATATTGTGGAGAAAATCCAAACAATAGATAGATGGATGGTTAGAAAAAAGGATATACAGATAGACAGATAGATAGAAAGATAGATAGATGAAAACACGAAAAAAGTAGCAGCACAGCATTAGTGGTGGGTGCAGACAGACCAAAACTTTCCCTAGTAAAGCTTCTGATACACACAACCAATAGGGTCGCAGCAGTCCAGTTCTGATAGAAAGATAACTTTTATTCCAGCATGGGTACAGGTGGCACAGGTGGCAATGTTTTGGGCACACATGCCCTTTGTCTAGTAAACACTGCCTGGTCTGTTCAGATTTTATGCACCTTTCTCAATTACATAATTAATCCATCAATTTACAAATTATGATATAAAGAACATCATGCTAACTTCTGTGCTTCAATGTGGTATAACCATAGTGCTCATATATAATAACAGTAAAATTCATTGTGCAAAATTATGCTTTTCTTATTTCATTATAAGGCTTGTACCATATTGCAACAATATAGTTAATTGATATATTCATATATTCAAGTAAACAGTACTAACTGTTGTAAAGTAGTCGCGATACCAATGTGGTCCCAGCTTCCCGGAAGTGTGTTTTGCGCATGCGCGCCTACGCCATAGTGTATCCGCTACCATGCTTACTTTGCTACAGAGCCGCGGCGCCACGTCTTCAACCCTGCGCTTGCGCACTCCTTTTCTCTCAGCTGTAGCCTATACTAATGAGGATTTATCTACATTATCCATAGAATATACCAACGTCCTGGTAATTAAGTGTTAATTTGACATGGTGATTAAAACTAATAGCATAGTGGATTCCCTTATAGGGATAAAGTGACTGTGTACAGTATTTTTAAAGTGACTTTTGTGTTTACATCTAGTCTCTCCATAGTGTCTAGCAATTAAAAAAAAATGGACTGTTTTATTATTGGCCCATTTTACTTGGTCTTCACACGGAACTACCGCCATGATAGCCATAATCCTCGGTTCATACAGCGATCCCTTTTACATAGAGGAAAGTTGCAGTTACCTAATCACTACAAGGGGTCATCTGGTGTAAATTCCAGGATCTTCCCTATGTGAACAGGGGTCAACGGGCTGCGTGCGGTTTCATCCCTTCAACGGAGCTTCATTGGGGCTCAACACTAGTCCATTACATAAAATATAAAGTATAAAATATGAACTATGGAATCGTTTTGTAGAAATTTATTGTGAAATATAATAACAATGTGATTGAATAATCCCAAGAGGTCTAAGATCAAATATAAGACCAAATTTGATGATAAGCAATACTGATAATAAGCTTACTGTTGACTCTGCAAATACTCTTATTATCGCCCTTATTCATTCTCACCTGGATTACTGCAGTTGTCTACTAATTGGTCTCCCTCTTACTAAACTCTCTCCTCCCCAATCCATCCTAAATGCAGCAGCCAGGATTATATTCCTCTCCAACCGCTTCACCGATGCCTCTACCCTGTGCCAGTCATTGCACTGTCTGCCCACCCGCTACAAAGTACAATATAATATTACCACTCTGACCCACAAAGCCCTCCTCAGTTCTGAATTGCCCTTCATCTCCTCCCTCCTCTCTGTCTATCGCCCTACACGTGCCCTCCATTCCGCAAGTGACCTAAGACTGACATCATCTACAATCTGAACCTCCCACTCCGGTCTCCAAGACTTCTCACGAGCTGCACCAATTTTCTGGTACGGATTCTCAAGAACAATTCAATTAATTCCAAATATCTATAGCTTTAGGCGAGCATTAAAAATAGATATCTTTAGACTAGCCTACCCCACCCTTAGACTAGCCTCTTGTATCATCTTTCTATTCTATTATAGAGGATAATAAAAGAAAGAAATGGATCCGTAATGCTGAGGATTATAAAACAGGAAACATATATATCTGGCAAAAGGACAATGTTAGATGGAGGAGAAGAGGTCATAAGAGAGTCAGGACTTCTGAGGAAAATATTAAATGTGTAAAAAATGTTGTTAACCCTATCTTTGTTCCTAACAGAATTAGATCATCTCCTCCTCCTCCTCCTTCCCCAGGAAAGGGGCAAAGCGGAGAGGAGCAAGACATCAATGGAAAAGACACAAAAGCTAAATGAGGAGGGAGACAGAGGAACCCCCATCCGTCACCAAACCGGCGACTCGGAGCAATAATCAGAATTGATTATTAATATTTCATAAAAGGTATTGTTTGATTAACATGTATCTCTGTTAAGTAAAGGATTGACATACAGTATTAATACCCATATGAATTGGTTTGAATGTATGGTAGACCTTAACAAATTCTTTAGATTAGTTAAATTGAAGGAATGGTTCCATAATAAAAGTGGAGGAGATACGGTCCAGGTAACTGAGTTGAATTTACATAAATTTGGGTTAACAAAAAATAGCATGTTTGCCCCACCGAACAGTTCAACAGCATTAGAAGCCTTCATAGTAGGAGGTCACACCTGATATGGAACAGTTGAGAACAGATGGTCTCAAGAGGTTTGGTAAGCCCAATATAAAGAAAGAGGAACATGACGACTCAATAGTGATCAAGAAAGCGGATAGAGGATTGGTCGTCATGAACAAGGACAAGTATATTGCAGAAATTAATAGGCAGATCAGTGAGAAGGACGTGTGTAAAAGACTATACTATGACCCCAAGTTTGAGATCATAAGAGATATCAGAAGTATAGTGGAGCCCGCTCTTGAGAACAAGGTGATAGATAAAGATACCTACTATTACTTATTCAATATTTTACCAGTGACACCGGTGTACGTACTGCCAAAAGTGCACAAATCGTTGGAAGTCCCACCTGGGCGTCCCATTTTGGCTGGGACTGAGTGCGTCCTTAGTCACATCGTTGTTTTTTTTTGACAAAATCTTAAACCCGTTGGCACAAAAATCTAAGTCATTTCTAAGGGACATCACTGACTTCTTAATGAAAATATAGGGACTCACTATAAGTGATCATGTTATATTGGTGTCATTTGATGTGATGTCATTGTACATGAAGAAGGCCTGACAGCAGTAAAAAATGTGTTGACAACTTGTGATTTCTCTAGGGGATCATGTGAGATGGTTATGGCACTGCTAAAACTGGTGTTAACTAAAACTATTTTTTTTTGGGACGCATTTTACCAACAGCTAAGAGGGACGGCCATGGGTGCAACATGGCACCTTGGTGTGTGAATATAATGATGGCCTCCTTAGAGGAACAGTTCATCTATGTGTTGCCCCATTTCTCCAAAGTGGTGGGATGGTGGCGATACATAGATGACATTTTTTTGACTTGGACAGGGACATTTGAAGAATTGGTTGATTTCCATAAGTATCTAAACACAATAAATGGGACCATTAATTTTACAATGGAAAATTCTAAATAAGAACTGCAATTCCTGGATGTTTTGGTGAAGATGAGTGGAAAAGGGCTAGATACAGAGCTGTTTACCTAAAAAAAAAAATGATAAGAATAACATTCTCCACTCCTCAAGCCATCATCCACGGAGAATGGTAGACGCCACACTATTTAGCCAGTATTTGTGAGCAAAGAGGATTGTGAGCAATGAAGATAGACTGGTAGGGACACTAGATGGGATGACAGAGAAATTTGTCAAACGGGGCTATCCTGAATTTTTTTTGGGAGAAACAGAGGAATGGTAGAGAGGAAGGAGTTGTTTGAGAAAAAGGTAAAAAGTGGTGGCTCTAGGATCCCCTTTGTAACCAATTTCTGTGAAGAAAGTGAGACCATTAACAGATTGGTCAGAAAACATTGGCCAACGTTAACTTTGAGGTGTCCACAGATTGAGGAATTTCAGGGGCATATAGAAGGAGTAAAAATATTGGTGACCGATTAGTGAAATCTGACATAGGTTCTTTTAAGCAAAATAAGTGTGGCACCGATGCTGGGCATTGCCACAGGACCCACTGGTGCAAGGAGGGATTTACACTTTGGTACACACAGCACACAACACCTTTCACCCCAGACCTGGAGGGGGAGCTCTACTGGCTGCCTTAAGCCAGTTCCCCTATAAAGATCTAGGCCTGAGAGGAGTCAGTTAGTTAGTGAGTCTGCACTCATCAGTGAAGAGAGCAGAAGTCCAGTGAAACAGCCTAAGAGAAGGTACTGGAAAGAGCCGGTTACTGGAGCCATGCCAGGCCCAGAACCAGGGGACACTAACCAGTTGTGCTGCAACCTAGAGAGGGGGACGGAGACCAGTGAAGGAGTAGAAGGGAACTAAAGAATGGAACATAAGAGGTTTCCCTTTAGCCCACCCGGACACCGGAGTCCGACACTGCTAATCATCCATTGTAGCAGGAAAAGCCCGAAAGGACCAGGAGGATCTAATCCCCTTGAGGTAACAAGCTAAGAGACACTCAATCCTGACCAAGCACAGGACCAGGGCCCAAAAGAAGAATAGGGATTCCCACAGGAGGTCCTCATAGTTGCTTACAGAGTAACACCCTGAGAGGGAGAAGGAGCTGCGAGTTCAGTTATAGGCAGAGCTTACCCCAAACCACCGTACACAGTGACAGAGGAGGCCTCACAACTCTCCAAGGTGAAAGTCCCAAAGTGCACCGAGGACCTGGTTACCTTCGTGGACTGTACCTGTTAACGGACATCAGTAAAAGGTACCGAAGCAAAGACTATTGTGTGTGTGTGCCTGTTTCACCGCCGCTGCCCACAGTGTTCACCGCAGAGACGCTACTACGACTCCCCTCATCTATCCCCGCTGACCTGAGGTAGAGCTCCACCCGTGGGAAGTTGTAACACCCAAGCTGCATCACATCACCTTAGCGGCCACCTGCAGCACTGGTATCTAACTTAACAGGTACCACAGGTGGCGTCACGACAACATTCCCTTCTCCAACCACCATCATCATCATCCCCCACCATCCCTGCCATTGAGAGTCCAGGGCACAGAACCGGGAACCGACCAGCCATGATCCCCCACCGAGGTAACAACCTGTCCTAGTATCAGAGAACCCCCTACCCTGTCGACCGACTTACAGCTTCCATACACTTCAACAGAAGCGGCAATCTGGTTCCGGCCCGGTCCCTCGGTGTCCCCGCTGACTCGGGTTCACCTTGGACACCCTCTGTCTTCCCTCGGTTCTCAGCCTGTAACCCGGGCTAGCCATACGGTGGCAAGGGCCAACATGTCCGGGTTCTTGCAGTCTGTTGTCTCTGACTTGACTGTCGGGTGTCTCTGTAGTTCTTTACCCAACTCCTCCTAACAACTCCTCAACTTGGTGTTCTGTCAGTCCTTTTTGTTGTGGTGTCTCCACCCCTTCTCGGGTTCTGTCCTAACGTTCCACCCTCCACCTGCCTCCTCCCGCTATCCCATTGCAAGATATGAAGTAACTTAGACTTGGGATCGGGGATGTGTCGGGTGTGTGTGTGGGGTGACCTACTTACCGATCCCAGCTGATATGCCATCTCGTGGCGACCGGTCCGCAGGGGTGCCACATTATACAAATATACATCATGAAAAGTCAGCTTATTATGCCAATAGCTGTATTACAGTACTCCTGACATCCGTCTTTGCTGCTTGCCTGCAGAGAGCTGGTGACCTCTGGATGGTAGCTAGTGTGCGGAACAAAGAGGAAAGAGGCCTGAAAGGAACATGAAAGGGGGTGCCGTCCCAGCTGCTGAAATAACACCTGAGCTGCTATTGCACTGACTGACTGTGTTGTAAAATATGCGAGCAAAAAGTAAACCCGGTAAAGCTCAGCACTGTGTAAGACTTTGTGTGAATGAAAGGTGGAAACCGATTCCGTGAGCCGACAGCTTTCATCCATTTTTACAGTCCCCTTTTTACTGCTCGCCCAACGAGGGGATCATGTACCGGCTCACGCCACTGTGACATCCCGCAGCCCCAGACGACAACCAGAGGGCCCGGTACCTAGTACCCCACGGTCCCCACCGGGGCGAGACAATAACACAGTACTCCCATAAAATGTGGCATTATCCTCATGGTATATTTTAACACAAGCACGTTTTATAACCCCAAGTTATTTGGTCTTATGAACATGATTGTTTACATGGAAGTGTATGATGCACATCAAGTTTACACTGTATGAGCTTTTATAATGTATATTGGAAAACTGTAGAATTAATTGATTATTGTACACCTATATAACTATTTAAGTGTGAGTGTATTGTGAGCACGTTGCTTGAGAAAGGCAGAGCTGAAACGTCGCTATGGACTAGCAAATATTCACTTTTCATCACCTTAGTTTGGAGTGCTGCCTGCTTTTTTTTATTTTGGGATATTGTGGATAGGGTTGGACACCACCCTTTCATGTTTTTGCAACCGTAATTTACTTTGGTAGTGCTGCCCAGTTTTTGTAAATTTATAGATAGGCAGGCACATTGCTATACTCATGTTTGGCTACTAGAGGACACCATAGACCAGTTTTCAGCTCCTGTATACAGTATTACACAACACTCCCCCACTGTTAGCAGGATACCGCTGCTATTTATGCTGTTTCAATGATGATTACCACATTCTTGCCATGAAGTGAATCTGAACATTACCCAGCAGGTCATACTGTGATGTAATATATTTTATATCATTTATCTTCATTTTTCTAATAAAATTTGTTTCCACATTCTCTGTGTACATTTATGAGTAAATGATAATATTCTCACTACCTCTAGTTATCACTAGATGGCGGTCAGCAGCTTGCTGCATACTGATACATTACTGCCCGAATGTTTACACCAGGGGTCTTAGACTTAGCTGGGTTGGGCCGCACATAGAAAAAATTGATATGGGGGGGCCGCATTGCTTGTAGGACTAAGTGACATTTTTAGTAATACCAGAATTTTTTCTTTTCTTCAATGTAATAATGTCCAAATTCTGATCCCCTACTGGTAGGGATGTCCCCACCCTGATCTCCTTCTTATAGTGATGTCCCCCATCCTGGTCCCCTTTTGTAGTGATGTCCCCCATACTGATTCCTTTTTGTAGTAATGTCCCAATACTGGTCTCCTTTCTGTAGTGATGTCCCCCATACTGATCCCGTTTTGTAGTAATGTCCCACATACTGATCTCCTTTTGTAGTGATGTCCTCCATTCTGGTCTCCTTTCGTAGTGATGTCCCTTATCCTGGTCCCCTTTTCTAGTAATGTCCCCATACTGATCTCCTTTTGTAATGATGTCCCCATCCTTGTCTCTTTTCTTATTGCTGTAATGTGCCATTTTTCACACACTCACACACACACATTCACTCACACACTCTCACACACACACTCTCTCACACACACACACACTCACACACACAAACACACACACACACACTCACACACACACACACACACACACACACACACACACACACACACTCTCTCTCTCACACACACACACACACACACAAACACACACACATACACACTCACACACACACACACACACACCACTCTCTCACACACACACACACTCACACACACTCATACACACACACTGTCGCACACACACTCACACACACACTCACACACTCACACACACACAAACACACACTCTCACACACACACTCTCTCACACACACACTCACACACACACTCATTCACACACACACTCATTCACACACACACAATCTCACACACTCACACACACACACACTCAGACACACACACTCACACACACACACACACACACACACACACACACACACTCTCTCACTCACACACACTCTTACACACACACACACATACATACACACATTTTTTTCACCTGTCCTCCATTCCCTCGGTGTCATCTTTCCTCGCAGGCTTCATGGAAAACGTAACGATGCTGCGGTGCCGTTTCAGGGGGCCACCCCAGTCCCTGCTTCATTATGTTTCTGGGCGCCGCTCAGACAGTCTCTCTCGCTCTACTAGATCAATGCAAGCTGCTTGCCAGTGATAGGCCCACGTCATACGCCAACGCCAGCTGCTCGCCTCTGATTGGGCTGCGGCTTGCATTGAACTAGCTTAGCTTATTAAGTGGCTCCCGGAATACATAATAAAGCAGGGACCGCGGTGGCCCCCTTGACTGGACCTTAGCATCGTTAAGTTTTCTGTGGAGCCTGCGGGCCACACAGTGAAGCCCGAGGGGCCACATGTGGCCCGGGGGACGCGTGTTTGAGACCCATGGATTACACTGTATTCATCCAGCTCCCATGCTCCCCCTAGTGGAGGCTGTAGGTCTCACACTCTTATACTGTACAGAATGCAGCCTGGACACTGTCCAGCGAGTCACTAATTACTAATCATTGGGGATTTTGAACATTCACAGTAGAAGGGAGCAAAGTTTAAAGATAAAGAAAATAATAAGATGAGTCATTTGTGAGAATATCTGCAATGATTTACAGTAGAAATTTCCGTTAGGGGTCAGATTTAGGGACAAATCATACAAATGCGATGGGGGTCGTGTATAAAGGAGGCCCAGCTCAGGGGTGGACTGACGTCTTTTATTCGGGTTGAACCTGTACATGCTGGGGAAGGGGCTTCTGTTTACAATGTGGCATGAGATTAGCGGGCTTTATGGGTATCTGTCTTGTGAAAGGTACAGAAATAACTCATAGAAATATTAACAGCAGCACAGAGTATTTCAGCAGAGCAGCATACTTTATGTGTGGGCGATAGTAACAAGTCCACTGATGTAGTGATGTGAATGAGGAAAGAGCTGCTTGAGATATAGGCCGATTCCTAATGTAAGGAGGACAATAAGTGACCACTGAATATTGTGAGTAGGGTCTCCCTGCAGCACAGAGTATTTCAGCTGAGGAACAAAATAAATAACCGGTATTCTGTTTAATAACTATTAATCCATAAAAGATAATAAAATGCACCTTTATGAGACAAAGTTCACACATCCAACTACTGCGCTCCCTGCAATCCATAATCTATATCTCCTCTTTACGATATGCAGCCGGCAAGAACTGGGACACATCTACCCTGCGATATATTGCACCAGATGCCACAGGTATGTATCAGATCAGCACAAGAGCTAAACTCATGTTCTGCCTCTGCCCGTATCTTATCCCACAGTCCTACTGAGGACATTCATCTGAACATTATCTCCATAATACCTCATTAACACAAGATACACTATCGCCAGGCGTTATATATAAGTAATTTAATGTTTGTAGACAGTGACTGCACCAGCAGAATAGTGAGTGCAGCTCTGGAGTATAATACAGGAGGTAACCCAGGATCAGTAATGTAATGTATGTACACAGTGACAGCACCAGCAGAATAGTGAGTGCAGCTCTGGAGTATAATACAGGAGGTAACTCAGGATAAGTAACGTAATGTATGTACACAGTGACTGCACCAGCAGAATAGTGAGTGCAGCTCTGGGGTATATAATACAAGAGGTAACTCAGGATCAGTAATGTAATGTATGTACACAGTGACTGCACCAGCAGAATAGTGAGTGCAGCTCTGGAGTATAATACAGGAGGTAACTCAGGATCAGTAATGTAATGTATGTACACAGTGACTGCACCAGCAGAATTATGAGTGCAGCTCTGGAGTATAATACAGGAGGTAACTCAGGATAAGTAACGTAATGTATGTACACAGTGACTGCACCAGCAGAATAGGGAGTGCAGCTGTGGCGCCCCGCACCGAGTGCGTCACAAGAGGGTATTGCAGCTAAAACAGCATCAGCAATATTCTCTGACTCAGCGGTCACACAGTTAACTCAGAGATCCATACCCTACATGCATCACCTAGCATAGAGGGCCAATTAGGTCCTGGTGGGCGGAGTGTAAGGGTAGTGTGTAGTGAAAAACTTAGTACAATCAGAGTAGAGTGGAGTCTGCAGAAGAGAACTCTCCGAACAACGTAGGAGAAGGAGCTAAACCAAAAAGCTCTGCAACCTAGGAGAGGGGGTTGCACAGTTCCATGCGGCCCCCTGGCCAATGCCCTGGCCCATCTCCCTGTCATCACCCCGGTTGAGCGCCATTATTCCCGATGCTTCTACAACCGATCTACGGGCATCTACATGCGGGTCCAAAATCATCCCGTGCCCATCTACAGCCGGTTTGCTGGTACCGAAGCTAGAAGGAGTTCAGCACTTCTACGCGAACCAGAGGAGTGGAGGGATCGCTTTATAGGAGCACCCCACCACCGCCAAATCCAGTCGTCTAACCAGCGGTGTACCCACCAAGGGACCCAAGGCTCCCCAAAACACCCATAACGTATACTTTGGATAGGGCATTGAAGCAGCCTCCCTGTACCCGATCTGGTATTCCTGGGCGACAACGGCAACACAACTTAGTTAGAATGGAGGAACACCGCAGATCTCTGAGAAACACTGGTCATTGCTGAGTCCACCCGGTCCACTACCCGTAACTGTATACCATGTACTGCCTGCTGGTTACAGTAAAGAACCCGTTACAGAGACTCCCAGTGTCCGTGCCTTCTTCTTCTTCTTATTATTATTATTTATTTATATAGCGCCATTAGGTTCCATGGCGCTTTACATGAGGATCCCCCGGAGGCCCCCAGCGTCGGTACAGTTACCGAAACTCTCACAGGTGGCGTCATGACAAATTAACCCCTAATCTGTTCAACCCATTATATCTCTCCCTTTTGAATCTGGACCACCGGGCCCCCTACCGGCAGGCGCCGTCCATCCGTGACCAGGAGGAAGAAGAAAACGCCTGTCCCTCCGGAGTCCCTGCCACGGTGAGTCATAGCTCTGGAGTATAATACAGGAGGTAACTCAGGATCAGTAATGTAATGTATGTACACAGTGACTGCACCAGCAGAATAGTGAGTGCAGCTCTGGAGTATAATACAGGAGGTAACTCAGGATCAGTAATGTAATGTATGTACACAGTGACTGCACCAGCAGAATAGTGAGTGCAGCTCTGCAGTATAATACAGGAGGTAACTCAGGATCAGTAATGTAATGTATGTACACAGTGACTGCACCAGCAGAATAGTGAGTGCAGCTCTGGAGTATAATACAGGAGGTAACTCAGGATCAGTAATGTAATGTATGTACACAGTGACTGCACCAGCAGAATAGTGAGTGCAGCGCTGGAGTATAATACAGGAGGTAACTCAGGATCTGTAATGTAATGTATGTACACAGTGACTGCACCAGCAGAATAGTGAGTGCAGCTCTGGAGTATAATACAGGAGGTAACTCAGGATCAGTAATGTAATGTATGAACACAGTGACTGCACCAGCAGAATAGTGAGTGCAGCTCTGCAGTATAATACAGGAGGTAACTCAGGATCAGTAATGTAATGTATGTACACAGTGACTGCACCAGCAGAATAGTGAGTGCAGCTCTGGAGTATAATACAGGAGGTAACTCAGGATCAGTAATGTAATGTATGTACACAGTGACTGCACCAGCAGAATAGTGAGTGCAGCTCTGGAGTATAATACAGGAGGTAACTCAGGATCAGTAATGTAATGTATGTACACAGTGACTGCTCCAGCAGAATAGTGATTGCAGCTCTGGAGTATAATACAGGATGTAGCTAGGGATCAGCTTTAATCGCATAAACCTTGCAGATCATCCAGTTGACTTGGAGAACAATTGGTCACAGATAACATGGTTCCTTATTAGCATCCAATAAACATCTAGTAATCAGGATTGGCAACTTGTGGAATACATAATTTTGCAGGTAATCAGCAGAATTAATGGAGGATATGATTATCTAATACCTTGTGATTATCGGTATATTACAAAACATGCCGGCGTCTTTCCAGCAGGAGACTGGCATCACCAACGTCAGATGTGACTAATGTAATCAGCGAGCTTTATCAGCAGGTCATAGATATGGTTGGGTCACATGGTAATGTGCTACCAATTCGGTAGCTCCCGGCCTCGGACACAGTGGCACAGCATGTTTTACCAGCGGCCCGTGGTGAGACATTATGCTGCCTAACCCAACTATAATGATCTCTTATTGCAAATAGTCACCCATTTGGAAATTATCATTGGTCCTTAGTGCCCTCACAATTTAGTGTTGTCATTCATCCGCTGTGATTGGAGTTAGCTTCACTTTAAGCACCTTAACCCCTAGATGCTTCAGTGTCACACCAGGGCAGGCGGAGAGAGGTTAGTGAACCCACTTGACCATAGATGATACTGTGGAAGCTGAAACCACAAACTAGCTGGACAACTGTGGCGCCCCCTGCGGACCGGAGCCACAGGAAGACACTGCAGCTGGACTGGTAAGTTGTCACTCCGCACAAACACCCAACACAGCCCCCGATCCCTAGTCCTAGTTACTTCATGTCAGGCAAGAGATAGTGGGAGGGACTAAGTGGAGAGTTGAGGAAGAACCCGTGAAAAGGGTGGAGGAAATGGAGTAAAACCCAGGAACACCAGGTTAGGAGAGCTCAGACAAGCAGGACGCTGCATGCCCCAGCCATAAATTAACTGGCGGGGTGTACGGTCTTTATGCCCGGAACCCAAACCCCGGCATAACGAAGGGAAGGCTGTCGAACGAGGGTTAGGAATCCTGGAGAAGGAGCCCAGGAAAAATCTGTGACCGCCAGACCGTAGTCTGTGTGCGGGACTGAGAACAGAGGCCCAGAGGACTTAGATAGGGGGTGCAACCAATGAACCGTCCCAGCTGCCAGGTTGTGACCAGAACCGCCTGTGTACTGTCGTACTGTGTGAACTGTGGAGCTTAAGTAAAGACCTGGTCAAGCTCAAAACTATATGTGCGAGACTGTGATTTGCGCAACAGCAGCAGGAGCTCAGCTGTGGAGCCGCTGACTGGGCCGCTGTGCAGGCAGACGCTCCCTGATTGTAAGTGACATTGAACCCCGCTGTCAGCTGTTGAGCCGTGCTGGCTCATGAACATGTCCGATTCTGTCTCTACACCTGCCCTGGGGAAAAAGCCCTGCCCGTGGAGGGCTCACCATTCTGGCTGCCTGCCACCACCATCATCCCCAGAGGTCTGGACGGCTGCGGTGGCCCAAACTGGCCACAAACCACGAGTAGCATCACAAATTCCTATTTACTCTTCATTTCCTCCCCCCTTTTTATATTGCCGCACCAGGGACCACAGAGCCGGGTCACATCACAGTGACAACCCGCAGCCCTAGACAACCGAAGGGCCTGGCTCTGAGTACCCCCGTCCTCGGGGCACGACAACTTGGCCACACGAACAGGAATACCGTTCTGGTGAAACCGGGTGTTGTGCGCCAAAAGACTGTGTTTTGAACTGTGTTTTTTGGGCCTCAGTAATGGTGGCTCAAAAGGACTGAAGCCATGTGATGGCAGAACGGCGAGTCGCAGTCCTTCATCGTGGGGCCAAGCCAGCACGGAGCGGGAAACCAAGCCCACACCCCTTCCATTCTTCCATCAGTGGGAGGGCGGCTCCAGAGACTGTGTAACTTCACCCATGGGCTGGATGGCCGCTGATGACCGGGAACGGTGACGCCCACGAAGGGAGGAGGAGGAGAGAGAGAATTATGCCACTAGGAGCTGAGGGAGCATGAGCAAAAAGTGCACCCATAGAGGCCTGGCAATGGTGGAATGGAGGGAGTGGAGCGACTAACCTGGTTCCCCGGAGGCCGGCTTGGAGTATCAAGTGGAGGAGTTTTAACTGCCGGGTGGAACAAGCCCACATGCAGGATGACAGGGTCGAGACAGAGTTCCCATGGACTTGTTGGCCCCCCTTAGTCCACTCCTGGAATACTCGGACCCGGCCCTGCATGGGACAAGCTCCAGATCGGAGGTACTACCATGGAAGTAGTAATCCCAGGAAAGGCTATGAACAGTATGAGTGAGTAATCAGCAGTTTTCCTCTGTTTCCCCATTCCTTCCCTGTATGAGAGTGTTTGTTTTCACCCTTGATTAAAAAGACTTTGGTGATTATGGACAGTGCATAATCCGGACTCTACTGTATATAGTTTGTGCACCCCGGTGTGCACACCATTGGTTTTATAGCCGACTTTACAATGTATTTAATAATGTGTATTTAAACTGTGCATGAGAGTTGTATGGACAATTTGCACCCAAAGGAACTTTGAGCACTTGTGACCGCACCGCTTAAAAACCCACTGGTGCGGCCGAAGAATCGGTCAGTTTAGTCCCTGTTGCCGCGCCCAGGGCATGCAATGGGTTTTTCTTGTGGTGGGTTCCCGAAGGTGTAAAGGCTGCAGGAAAGAGACAATCGCGGAACTGTGACTGTTTTTGAATTTTTCTATTTTTATACCCCCTGCCCCATAGCAATAATAAGGAAATGTCTTTTTGTTATGTAACGTTAAAGTCACGCGCCTCCCGTTACGGGAAGAAACAAAATACTTGTACCATGTTATGATGTCGATGTTATTGTTTACAGTATAAAGAAAAAATGAGCTTGTGTGTCACCCATACCGGGTCCTAGCACGAGGACGTGCTAAGCTTTGCTCAAGGGGAGTGTGGCGCCCCTGCGGACCGGTGGCCACGGTAAGACACTGCAGCTGGGACTGGTAAGTTGTCACTCCGCACAAACCTCTCCAAAAAATAGAATAAAATGACATCAGAAAGTCCTACTGACCCCAAAATGGTACTGATAAAACCTATAGCTCGTGCTGCAAATAAAGAGACCGGGACACAGCCCGATCAACCAAAAATAAAGACGTTACAGCTCTTGGAAGGTGAGAAGGAAAACTCAAAAGTGAAGAAAGTCCACTGGGAGAATTGTTTTGTTTTCATCATAGCCAATCACAGCCCAGCTTTCATTTTTCAAAAGCCCTCCAAGACATGAAAGCTGTGATTGGTTGCTTTGGGCAAAAAGCTGGTGACACCCTTGCGGTCTGGCTGCCACAAATGGTATTTCTTCTGCATCAACTCTAATACCATGTCTGAGGAGAATTGGAGCTCCCTCTGCTGGAAGTCTGAAGCATCACAAAATGATCTCTAACCAGCAGGCTGGGCATTGAAAGGCCTGGCTTAGGCTGTGACTTATCCTCTGATTGAAGGGAGGGGTTAGCTGGGTACTAAGGCTGGGTTAGGCACAGGAGATGTTCAGTCAGGAGTGAGCTGGGAGGCTGCTCTGAGGGACCAGCTGCAATGCAGGGTACCAGGCCCTAGGTTACTGAGGCTTCCAAGGTCTAGCAGCAGAAACTGGAGGCTAGTGGAAACTTCTGGGGCATTCATAGTACATAGTCAGGGAACTGCACTGAAGGGAGCAAGGATACCAACAGGATCTGCACAACTAGCCTGGCTGCAGGTTATTCAAAGAAACTAAGAGGGAGTAAAGGACAGCTCAAAGATACCTAGAAACCTACAACAAGGATAAGTCAGCGGATAGACCCTATAATCACCCAGCAGAGCGGACTACAGTTCTCATCAGGCTGGCCGGCCTCATGCCTGGAGGCTGGGCCGGCATCAGCACCCGACGTACCCGGGCAAGTGCCCGGGCCCTGGCGTGACTGAGGGGCCCTCTGCTGCAGCCTGCATCATGCCCACATCGTGCCGGTATTATCTTTCTTACTGGCGCGGTATGGTGCTTTGATTTAGTTCAGAAGCCGGCTGCCAGCCCCCGCTCTACCGCTGCAATCGGGCCGTCACTTCCGCTGCCTTTGCGTTCCACACTGTGGAACGCTTAGAAGAGGAGCCCCAGCTCTGCCCCCTCACTTCCGCTTCCTTTGTGGTCCACAGTGTGGAATGCATAAAGAGGAGGAAGACGCCAGACATCAAGTGAGTATGGCTGGGATCTGGGGGGTCCAGGGCCAGTCGTCAGCACCCGGGGCCCTGGTCTGGTGGGTAGGTCCCCTGTGCACTTCTCACCTTGCAGGGCTCCTGAGCGCTGCTCACCCTCCCGACCTGAGTGGCAGCAGCAGATCTTTACTTCCTGCACCGCAAAGGTGCAGGAGACAGAGATCTGCTGCTGCTCACTTCAGTCAGACGCTGCAATCAGCGTCTGCCAGCTACCGCTCAGGTTAGGAGGGAGAGAGGGGGTGCCGGGGGGAGGGGGGGGGGGGAATGGACAGCACTCTGGGGCCCCCTGCAAGGGCAAAAGTACACAGGGGCACTTAGAGCCAAATTGCATAGGGGCCCCATGCTAGGGGCAAATTACAGAGGGGCCCCCTGCCAGGGTCAAATTACAGAGGGGCCCTCTGCCAGGGGCAAATTACAGAGGGGCCCCCTGCCAGGGGCAAATTACAGAGGGCAAAGGGGCCCCCTGTCAGGGGAAATGTACCCATTGTGCAGTGGGAAGACAAGCACAGGGGAAGACAGGTGAAGGGGAGAAACACAGCGCACAGGCAGGAAATGGGTGCAGGGGAGAGACACAACACACAGGGGGAAATGGGTGCAGGGGAGAGACACAACGCACAGGGGGAGACAGCCAGGAGGTGCAGGGCTAAGACACAGCGCACAGGTGGCGACAGGCACAGGGGAGAGAGTGAACGGGGGGGGGGGGAGAGAGCAAACAGGTGAGAGAGAGCGACATCAGCACATTGTGGAGAGAGACTGTGCACAGGTGGAGACATACACAGAGAGGCGATAGAGTGCATGAGGTGACAGGCACAGGGTGGGAGAGACTGTGCACAGGGGGAAAGATATGCATGGAGTTGGAGAGACAGAACACGTGGGGGAAGAGACAGCACATGAGGGGGAGAGACAGCACATAGAAGGGTAGTTACATCGCATGGGGGGAGAGACAGCATAAGAGGGATTATATCTGTGGGGAGATTATATATATTACAGTCTGCTATGTTTATAATATGATATATTTACACACAAAGCAGTATATGTTAAAGGGGGCCCACTAAGACACTTTAACCCAGGGCCCACAAACACTTGGAGCCGGCCCTGCCTGGAGCTGCCTGTATACCCTAATTCTGCTTGAGCAACTTCATTAAAAGGTAAAGCAAAGAGACTGACTCTGTGTGCCTCCTTTTCCCTGCTTCTCATCATTACTACTACCACCCTCATCATCCTCTGGGAGTCAGCCCTAGTTGGGAAAGGTTTAACATATTCACTGCCACATCAGCTGCAGTGGCAGCCATATCTCGCTGATTATCCCAACTGGTGTCACAAACTCTATTTGTTTCTTTATAGCCTTTTTTTTCGCCATTTTTACTTTCCCTTTTCAATGTGAGCCAAGACCACAGCACTGGGTACAGTCACTGTGAACTTAACCCCTGCCCAGCTGCTGAGTACCCCAACCCTCTGCGCTCCACACATGTAGACAGCGCTGGTCGCTATGCTTTTTCCCCTGTACATTGCGTGACATTGTGACCCGATGGCGGATTCTTGTCTGCGTGGGCAGCTTAACTGTAACTGGACTTTTGCACATTGGTGCGACAAAGCTGGGAAAAGTCTAACAAATGACTGCGTGAACCCGGTCACATCTTGCCTGTGCCAGATAAAGGGACGGGATCCAGCACCGCAGACCTCCTGATGGAAGCCGGCCCATAAAACTGTCTCAAAGGTCGACGAGAATGCCAGAAATACGCTCGAAAAATTGTGCAAAGTCTGAAAGTGTAATAAATAGTTATCTGCACACATGTGAGGGGCAGACGGTCCCTGCAGGACCACAGCAGAGATCGGCGACCATGTTGGTTTGCATTGGTGGCCATCTATGTCCCAGCTATAGAGCGGAGATGACATGCATCATTTTCTATTAAAGGGGATGTGTCATATCATGTAACGGTCATAAAAAGCTGTAATCTCAGCAATGACTACATTGCCCCTTAAAGAGGGTGTCTCTATGATGTCATATACTGGGCATTGTATGACGGTATTACGTAAGCAATGTTGACGGTATTATGTGAGCATTGCACAATGATATTGGGTGGGCAATGTCTGACAGTATTGTGTGTTCATTGAATGAAGGTAATTTGTGAGCATTGTATGGAGGTATTTTGCATTCATTTTGTGGATGTATTATGTGAGCATTGTATGACAGTATTGAGTAATGTTTGACAGTATAATGTAATATACAATGGTAGTATGTAAGCACTTTATGGCGGTACTATGTGAGCAGTGTATGGTTGTACTATGTGAGCAATGTACAATAATAATATGTAAGCACTTTATGGCGGTGCTATGTGAGCACTTTATGGAGGTACTATGTGAGCAATGTATAATAATAATATGTAAGCACTTTATGGCGGTACTATGTGAGCAATGTATAATAATAATATGTAAGCACTTTATGGCGGTACTATGTGAGCACTTTATGGCGGTACTATGTGAGCACTTTATGGAGGTACTATGTGAGCACTTTATGGAGGTACTATGTGAGCAATGTATAATAATAATATGTAAGCACTTTATGGCGGTACTATGTGTGCAGTGTATGGCTGTATTATGTGAGCAATGTACAATAATAATATGTAAGCACTTTATGGCGGTACTATGTGAGCAGTGTATGGCTGTATTATGTGAGCAATGTATAATAATAATATGTAAGCACTTTATGGCGGTACTATGTGAGCAGTGTACAATGGTAGTACGTACGCATTTTATTGACGTGGGAGCGAAAGAAAGTGAGTAGAATATTTTTGTTTTTATTTATGTGTTAGGAACAGAACAGGGACAAATATACTAGGATGTGGACCATGTAATCCAGGATGGAGGATCATATATACCAAGATGGAGACATATATACCAGAATGGGGACATATATATCAGGAGGAGGACCTTATATACCAAAATGGGGATCATGTATACCAGGATGGAAACATATATACCAGGATGGGAAACATATATGCCAGGATGGGTGCATGTATACCAGAATGGGGGCATGTATACCAGGAGGAGGACCATATATATGTGGCACCCCTGGGTCAAAGTGCCACAGTGTCATCACTGCCTTTGGGTGGTGGTGTCACAAGAGAGCAACAAAGGGTATTCTCATCAGGCAACACACACACAACACTTACACCTCCAGGCCAGAAGGGGGTGACCAAGCCCGGGTTCAGGGTGAGCAACCCTATATATTGTGGTCTGGAGAGAAGCAAGTTAGTGCGGTTCCTGGGAGGACTGTGAAGAGGACCCAAGTGTAAAGAAGCTGTGCTAAGCTCATCTCAGGGTCTACTGACAAGTTCCAGGCCTAAGGCTAGGGTCTGAGGGAAGGAGAAGGAACACACCTAGGAGTCTGAGCAACTCTGTGCTCACCTCAGAGGAGAAGCGCATAGAACCGACACCAGAGTCCGAGGCTGTGCAGGGTCACACATCCCGGCAGTCAAGACGGTGGGGGGGTTCCAGATTCCCAGCCACACTAACCAGAGACACAGCAACGTATAAATTCCAGCAACACTGACACCCGGGAACAGGGTATAAGTAAAGGACTCGAGTTGCCTGTCATACCGGTACCTAACAGTATGAGACAGGGTCCGGCAGCCATGGTTAAGCAACAGCAGGAGCCAAATTGCAAGCGCAGTAAGGGAGCCAAAGACCCGGTCGGGTGAGAATTACCCTAAGTTGCTCTCAAGACTCCATGGACAGCTTTTACCATCTGCTCCAGTAAAGGACTGAGAAAACTACAAACCGTGAGTCTGCCTATTCTTTGCACCCATATGCAAATGGAGTCCGTGGAGCCTCGATTAAGAGTCTCAAACATGGGACTAGCCAGATATCCCTCCAGGGAAGGACCTAACCCTGGGGTGGAAACCTTGCGGAGACCACCATAACCACCATATTCAGTGGCCCTTTTAGTCAATATCCCACTCAGTTACGAGTTAAGGATATGACAAGGGAATTAACAGAGCCAGGTATCTATCCACAGACAGCTGTTTCGGGGTATTGCCCCTCATCAGTGTGGAGTAGGATTCTGGCAGGACCTAGCCCTGGGGAAACACGGGACTAGCCAGATATCCCTCCAGGGCTAGGTCCTTCCCTGGAGGGATATCTGGCTATTCCCGTGTTTCCCCAGGGCTAGGTCCTTCCCTGGAGGGATATATGGCTAGTCCCATGTTTGAGACTCTTAATCGAGGCTCCACGGACTCCATTTGCATATTCAAATTTCCAGGGGGCAATGCATCATGGATTTCACTGTGTTTGAGCGCTTTAGCCGGCTGCCCGCAGTGTTTTCCTTGACCGGTCTCCCTGAGATCAGTGAGTGCTTTATTCTTTGCACCCGTCGCCCTGCACCTCACACATAGACCATTTGCACCTGCTCTGGGGACCCTCAGCCCTACCCGAGGAGGGATTACCATTCACGCTGCCCTAAGTCCCCTTCCCCAGCAGGAATATGGCAGCGGTGGTTCCCACTGAGCACATACCCCGGGTGGCGTCACGACAAAATCCCCTGGAAATAACCCCTTTTTGGACTGAGCCCAGGCCACGGGACCGGGTCACATTTACCGTGATCCCAGAGAGACAGCACCGACCCGGCCCTAAGTACCCCACAGCCTGGCGGTGCCTCATATACCTGGATGGGGGAAATTAATACATAACAAGTTAGAAGGAGGAGCATTTCATAAGCCTTCATAGGATTTAGAACGCTACAAAGACACATATATCTGACCAACATGTGTCTATGGGGAGAAGATCATCTGAGACCGCCACCTGACAGCTGCTGCAACAATCGGCTTACATAACCAAAGAACCGACACAGGGAAGCTCATCTGCAGCTCTTCATCCTCATCGGGGTCTCCACCTGAAGGCAGCTCATCGTCCTCATCAGGTTCTCCACCTGACTGCAGCTCATCCTCCTCATCGGGGTCTCCACCTGACTGCAGCTCATCCTCCTCATCGGGGTCTCCATCTGACTGCAGCTCATCCTCCTCATCAGGGTCTCCACCTGACTGCAGCTCTTCATACTCATCAGGGTCTCCACCTGACTGCAGCTCATCCTCCTCATCAGGGTCTCCACCTGACTGTAGCTCATCGTCCTCATCAAGGTCTCCACCTGACTGCAGCTCATCGTCCTCATCAGGGTCTCTACCTGACTGCAGCTCTTCATGCTCATCAGGGTCTCCACCTGAAGGCAGCTCATCCTCCTCATCAGGGTCTCCATCTGACTGCAGCTTGTCCTCCTCATCAGGGTCTCCACCTGACTGCAGCTTGTCCTCCTCATCAGGGTCTCCACCTAATTACAGTTTGTTATCATAAATGACTTGAGTCGGAAAATGCACACATTGTATGGCGTTTGGCACGTTGGCGAGGTGTTCTCCTGGGTTTCAGGTAGTGACTGGTTTACTGATTATTTAGGAAAATGGATAAAAGTGATATTTGGAAAAATATGGTACTGTTATTGGGGCATCATACTGCTTATTATTATGTAATGTTTATCATGGGTATTTATACCCTGGGAGACTGTACACCAATGAGGGGGAAGTGCAGCCACAAGAGGTACATAGGGCACCATACAATGGCAGGACTGCAGTGAGGGGATATTTCTGCTGGCAGAGCTTCGCAGGTTAAAGGTGAGATATTCTGAGCTCTGGCTGGGGCATTCTGGTTGCTTAGAACAACATTCACTAGTTACATACAAAATACCAGGGTTAATAAATCTGGAATGAGTCAGCCATTAAACCCATAGACCCATTATATCACCAGACCGTACTGTATGTCCGAAGATCAGAGGCAAAAACCGACTAAATGCTGAATATAACACTGCGCTACTATGCTATTCCTCGATTACCAAACTACCTGCAGAGTCCACAAACTGAGAATATAGTGCAGCATTAACTATACCTCCTGATCCAGCCAGTGGGGAGAGGTGACTGGCAGCACCCCTATACCAAAATCAGCCGTCATCCTCAGGAACTGTATTATAGTAGTTATATTCTTGTACATAGGAGCAGTATTATAGTAGTTATATTCTTGCACATAATAGCAGTATTATAGTAGTTACATTCTTGTATATAGGGGCAGTATTTATAGTAGTTATATTCCTGTATATAGGGGGCAGTATTATAGTAGCTATATTCTTGTACATAGGAGCAGTATTATAGTAGTTATATTCTTGTACATAGGGGTAGTATTATAGTAGTTATATTCTTGTACATAGGAGCAGTATTATAGTAGTTATATTCTTGTATATAGGGGCAGTATTATAGTAGTTATTCTTTACATAGGCGTATTATGTGTATATTCTGTATAGAGCAGTATTATAGTAGTTATATTCTTGTACATAGGGGCAGTTTAGTAGTTAATTCTTGTATAGGCAGTATAAGTTATTCTTAATGGCGTATTAGTAGTACATTTAATGGGACAGTATTATAGTAGTTATATTCTGTACTAGGAGTATTATAGTAGTTAATTGTACATAGACATATTATAGTAGTTATATTCTTGTACATAGGGGCAGTATTATAGTAGCTATATTCTTGTATATAGGGGCAGTATTATAGTAGTTATATTCTTGTATATAGGGGCAGTATTATAGTAGTTACATTCTTGTACATAGGAGCAGTATTATAGTAGTTATATTCTTGTACATAGGGGCAGTATTATAGTAGCTTATATTCTTGTACATAGGAGCAGTATTATAGTAGTTATATTCTTGTACATAGGGGTAGTATTATAGTAGTTATATTCTTGTACATAGGAGCAGTATTATAGTAGTTATATTCTTGTACATAGAGGCAGTATTATAGTAGTTATATTCTTGTACATAGGGGCAGTATTATAGTAGTTATATTCTTGTATATAGGGGCAGTATTATAGTAGTTATATTCTTGTACATAGGGCAGTATTATAGTAGTTATATTCTTGTATATAGGGGCAGTATTATAGTAGTTATATTCTTGTACATAGGAGCAGTATTATAGTAGTTATATTCTTGTACATAGGGGCAGTATAATAGTAGTTATATTCTTGTACATAGGAGCAGTATTATAGTAGTTATATTCTTGTACATAGGGCAGTATTATATCAGTTATATTTTGTACATAGGGGACAGTATTATAGTAGTTATATTCTTGTACATAGGGGCAGTATTATAGTAGTTATATTCTTGTACATAGCGGCAGTATTATAGTAGTTATATTCTTGTACATAGGGGCAGTATTATAGTAGTTATATTCTTGTATATAGGGACAGTATTATAGTAGTTATATTCTTGTACATATGGGCAGTATTATAGTAGTTATATTCTTGTATATAGGGGCAGTATTATAGTAGTTATATTCTTGTACATAGGAGCAGTATTTATAGGGAGTTATATTCTTGTACATAGGGGCAGTATTATAGTAGTTATATTCTTGTACATAGGGCAGTATTATAGTAGTTATATATTCTTGTATATAGGGCAGTATTATAGTAGTTATATTCTTGTACATAGGAGCAGTATTATAGCAGTTATATTCTTGTACATAGGGCAGTATTATAGTAGTTATATTCTTGTACATAGGGGCAGTATTATAGTAGTTATATTCTTGTACATAGGAGCAGTATTATAGAGTTATATTTTTGTACATAGGAGCAGTATTATAGCAGTTATATTCTTATATAGGAGCAGTATTATAGTAGTTATATTTTGTACATAGGAGCAGTATTATAGTAGTTATATTTTGTACATAGGGGCAGTATTATAGTAGTTATACTTCTTGTACATAGGGTAGTATTATAGTAGTTATATTCTTGTACATAGGGGCAGTATTATAGTAGTTATATTCTTGTATATAGGAGCAGTATTATAGTAGTTATATTCTTGTACATAGGAGCAGTATTATAGTAGTTATATTCTTGACTATAGGCAGTATTATAGTAGTTAATTCTTGTATATAGGGGCAGTATTATAGTAGTTATATTCTGTAATAGGGGGCAGTATTATAGTAGCTATATTCTTGTACATAGGAGCAGTATTATAGTAGTTATATTCCTTGTATATAGGGGCAGTATTATAGTAGCTATATTCTTGTACATAGGAGCAGTATTATAGTAGTTATATTCTTGTACATAGGGGTAGTATTATAGTAGTTATATTCTTGTACATAGGAGCAGTATTATAGTAGTTATATTCTTGTATATAGGGGCAGTATTATAGTAGTTACATTCTTGTACATAGGAGCAGTATTATAGTAGTTATATTCTTGTACATAGGGGCAGTTTATAGTAGTTATATTCTTTACATAGGACAGTATTATAGTAGTTATATTCTTGTACATAGGAGCAGTATTATAGTAGTTATATTCTGTACATAGGGGGCAGTATATAGTAGCTAAGTCTGTTTTTTAAATATTGTGTTGTATTAAAGCATTTTCAAACATATAACATAAATAAGGCGAACAAAAGTGTACCCAAACAGAAGGGTACAATGGAAAAAAGTGTTACATAGATAATTAAGTGTAAACTGTTAGATTAAAGTATAACCAAAAAAGAACAGATTTCTTTAGGACAAACAAGGAAGGAAGGGTAACCTTAGGAAGGTGGAAGAAGGGGGAGAGGGGGGGGAGCATTTAGCAGGTCGGCTAGGGACCCCAGAATAAGGGGAAGTGTCTTAAATAACAACATTAGTCAAACTGACTTCATCACCAATCGTATTACAAGTATGTTTAGTTGGATATTACCACGTTATTATGTTGCGAGCTCACCCATGTGTCCCACCAATTAATGACTTTGGTGCGTTTAGCTGTATCTGTTGACAAAACCAGTTCGTAGTTGAGGTGCAGGTTAAGTTGGGAGATGACTTCCTGTATAGATGGGAAGGTGGGGTTTTTCCAGTGCCTGGATATGCAGTAACGAGCTGCTATAAGTATATTTGATATAATTGGTCTCAGTCCCCGAGGTAAGTCCTGAATCTCTAAACCTAGTAAGGCCATCTGTGGAGTCAACGTGAGTTTAAGACCGGTAGTAGTACATATCAAATGGTTGACTTGTGACCAAAAAGAGCGAATGCCCAGACAATTCCACCAGACATGTGTAGTGGTTCCAACCTCTCCACAGTTTTTCCAGCACAAGTTCATCCCAGGTCGGAGGCCTGTTTTTTTAAAACTAGCAATTTTGTCTGGAGTCAGGTACCATCCGAATTGAAGTTTCTTAGCTTGCTCATGGTGGTTCAGGCATGAGGTATAAGAAAGAGCATGGGTTGACGCCTTCATCCAGTCCTCTACAGGTGAGGTGAATGATAGGAGAGCTTCCCATTTCGTCATAAACGGGAGCTTAGACTCTGCCTGTATTTCTGACATAGCCCTGTAAAAAGTGGAGATTCCCCTGTTGGCAGCAGTTGTTTGCTTGAAAATGGATATAACCTGTGGGAGGCTGGACAGTGCATCTTCCATTGGAATAACTATGGTTCTGAGAAGATCTTTTAGTTGAAGGTAAGAAAAGTAGTCAGCATTAGAAAGACCATATTTTTCTTTCAGAGTAACAAATGGTTGTATTTTGGCATTGTGCAGCACATCCGAAAGATGTTTAGCGCCCGCCCTCCGCCATTTCGCCAGGGAGAAAGCTGGAGAGTCTACACAGCACTCTACAGCCCTCAGTGTTATGTATCTATATAGGCCTTTTAGGAGTAAGAGGCTGACCCCAGACCAAACCTCAAGCACTGCTTGCATGGACTTCAGGGGGAGGTTTCCAGGCCTATGGCGGAGGAGGTGCGACTCTAACAAAAGACGAGTTGAATTTTGTGGGGAATACCAGGATTCTATTTGTAGCCACAGAGGCAAGGAGTTTGCTTCAGCATTGGGGATCCACCATAACTGTGAGATCTCCAGATTAATTGCTCTGTAGTAATACTGTATGTTGGGGGCACCCATCCCTCCCAAAGTAGTAGGCCGAGTTAACGTTGAGGAACCGACTCTATGAGGTTTGTTCATCCATATAAATTTGCCCAGAATAGATTGGAGAAGGTTAAGGGTTTTTCTGGGGAAGCGTATAGGAATGCAACGGAGAAAATATAATATTTTCGGAAATAGTAGCATTTTGGTAATTTGAATTCTGGCAATCCACGACAGCAGCGAAGGGGAGTAAGATTGTATCAGAGAACGTAATTCCTTAGTTAGATAATCAGAATTTATTTTAACTATAGATTTGGTGAGAGAGATTTGGATACCCAGATATGTGAAGGATCGGGAGATCCATATGAAAGGTAGCGTTCGACGTAATGTCAATTGTTCTTTAGCTGGGATATTTACTGGGAAAAAGGAGGATTTGGATAGGTTGAGCTTATAATATGATGCTGCTGCGAATTCTTCCAGGATAGACATTAAAGCCGGAACAGTTTGTTTAAGATGAGTGCATGTGAATATCACATCATCTGCATATAGATTAATTTTGTGTTCCATTGGTCCCACCCACACCCCCGAGACCTGCGCCGTGTTACGCACTATAGATGCCAAGGGTTCCATGACCAGGGCGAAGATCAGAGGAGAGAGGGGGCAGCCCTGTCGAGTACCATTTGTAATCTCAAATTTTTGAGATAAGAAGCCAGAGGCACGGACTAAAGCTGAGGGGATGAATACAGGGACATTATAGAGTCCTTAAATCTTCCAATAATATGGAACCTATCTAGGACTTCACTGAGGAACCCCAGTGCACCCTGTCAAACGCTTTCTCTGCGTCGAGTGAGAGTAGTGCACCGGGGGCACCCCCCCTCTCCATGATGTCCAGCAGGTTTATTAGCCTTCTTGTGGCATCTCTGGCCTGACGCCCCGGAATGAAACCCACTTGGTCCTTGCCCACGAGGTCCGGAAGTACTTCCATAAGACGACTGGCAAGGATCTTGGCATACAATTTAATATCACAATTTAACAGTGCTATCGGTCGGAAGTTACTCGGGGATGTGGGGGGTTTGCCTGGTTTGGGAAGGGTAGTGATCACAGCTTGTAAACCCTCCTCCTTGACCTTTCCCGTGGACTGCCAGAACCGAAACAGCTTAGTTAAGTATGGGGTCAATAATAGGGAAAAGGAAGTGTAATACTTATATGTATATCCATCCGGGCCTGGGGCAGAGTGTCGTTTGGAGGTTTGGATGGCCTTTTGTACTTCCATTTCAGTTATAGGGATATTTATTTGAGCAACCTGTTGGGGGTTCAGAGAAGGTAGGGTGGCCTTATCTAAAAAATTTTTAATTATTGTTTTCGTTGGTTGAGGGGTGCATGAGTCATTTTTTAAATTATATAAAGTTTCATAGTATGTTCTAAACTGATCTACAATTTTTATGGGGTGTCTTATTTTGGAACCATTTGAGTCCAACAAGTGAGAGATTTTGGTGGTGGCCATACGCTTGCGGACTCGTCTAGCCAGCAGCTTCCCTGCTCTATCTCCCATTGAGTAGAACTGGGCTTTAGTTCTGGTCATGTCTTTTTGTACTTTGATCAAAAGTGTAGTGCGGAGTTGTCTACGAGTTTCTAATAGCTCAGCCGTTAAAGTTGGGGAAGGGTGGGATTTTTGTTTGTGTTCCAGGTTTTGGATTTGGGTCGTGAGGGTGGTAACCCTATTTACATGTTGTTTTTTCGCCCATGCTGACATCTTTATAAGTTTACCTCTGAGGACAGCTTTGTGCGCCAGCCAAAGTGTCTCCGGGGAAACTTCTCCTGTGTCATTTAAGGAGAAGTAATCTGTAATAAATCCTGATATCTCTTCTAGGTGTACAGGTGAGGAGAGAATATATTCATTAATTTTCCATAGTGTAGTGGGAGATACAGCCAGTGCATCCTCAAATTTAATGGCAACAGGGGCGTGGTCTGTCCACGAAATGGAACCCACTTCAGCTGAGAGGCAGAGCGGGAGTAAGGTGTCATCAATTAGAATGTAGTCAATTCTTGACCAAGAGCCAAATCTGGGTGACATATAAGAATAATCTCTCTGCTCTGGATGAAAGCATCTCCAAACATCGTGAAGCCCAAATTGCGTAAAAGTCGGTCCCAACTCTGCCCTATATGCTCCAAGTCCAGAGCAGTCCATTTTTTTGTCTGCTGGAGCATTTAAATCTCCGGCTATAATTTTCCTTCCCAATGATAGGGGGAGTAGGGTTTCCAGAGTTTGAGACAGAAATTTAACCTGACCTGTATTAGGGGAGTACATGGACATAAGTGAGTAGGTGGCATTATTTAATTTGCAGTTAATGAGGATATAGCGTCCCGCTGGGTCTAGTGTAGAGGATATGTGTTCAAACGTTAATCTCTTATGAATTAGTATAGCCACCCCCGCTTTTTTGGTGTCTGCTGTTGCAAAGAAACTATGAGGGTAAAGCTGCGACTGCATTCTGTGTGTATCTGCTGCCAACAGGTGCGTCTCCTGTAGAAACAAAACATCATACCTGAGCTTTACAATCTGTCTCCATGTCAAAGAACGTTTCTCAGGACTGTTAAGTCCATTTACATTTACTGAACCGCATGTTATACTCATGGTGGATCAAACACATTCAATTGTAGAATACAATCATTACTGTTGGGAGACCAGCCGACCTGTAGGGGGAGGGGGGGATGGGAGAGGAGGGAGGGAAACACATGAGGATTAAAGGAACAAATTCCATTAACTGGAGCAACAATAGGCATAATGAGCATTATACACTGACAAGTAAATCTTGCGTACATCTTGTCCAAAAACCTGTGGGTAAAACCACAGAAAAATAAAAACAAAGAGTGCCAACTGAAACGCACTCAAGGGGCAATATTATCCCAGTATTTACTGGGATAAAGAAATAAGCAAATCAGTATAGTAGAGGTTTAGATTGTAGAAGAAGTGAGAGAGAGAGGGGAAGGTCTTAGAGTGTGGTTGTGCAGAGAGAAAAGAAAAAAGCAATATAGGAGGGGGAGTGAGAAGATGTGTTAGGGAGTAAGGATATGCCAGGAGAAGGCACGTGTAGTGGGGGAAGAGAGGGAGGGATGTGTGAAGATTTAGGTCGAGTGTGAGAAGAAGAAGGTAAGATCAAGAAGAAGAATTTAGAGATCTAAACAGAGTTGTTCAGAAAGAGAACACTAAAAGGTACAAAGATAGTTTCAGGAACATAAAAATACAAGAGTTCCTGATCTACTCCGGCTGTCAAGCTTTATGGACCTGCAGTGGTATCATACTGTGAACCATTCAGGATCAATTCTGGGTTGTTTTCCTCTTTTTTTCTTTCCATCCAAGCCAGTTTGTGAGCCAGGTTTATCAGAGCCCTCCACAGGGGGGGAGTTCATCAGTCCCCATTGTTTCAGTAGTCTTTCTGCATGAACAGGCAGCAAGCAGACATAGGACTTGTCCTCTTTTTTGATTATAAGCTTTGTAGGGAAACCCCATCTGTAAGGGATGTCGTTCTCCCTCAGGAGTTTAGTGCAATGCTGAAATGCTTTGCGTTGAAGTAAAGTTCCAGGTGAAATGTCCTGATAAACTTCAATATGTGCATATTTATCTGGTAGTTCAGGACGAGACCTAAGAGACCTAAGAAAGTCATCTTTCACTTCAAAATAATGCACTCTTGCAAGAATGTCTCTGGGCAGGGAAGGATCCAGGTTTGATGGTTTTGGAATCCTATGTATTCTATCAATTTTGAAATCCATGGGGTCTGTGTCTGGCAGAGCTGCAGTTAGGAACCCTGCAGAAAGCCCCTTAGCTCTCTATTTTGCACATTTTCATCCACCCCTCTCAGCCTGACATTGTTGCGGCGTGATCTGTCCTCAAGGTCCAGATTTTTGCTTTGGACTCTTGCAATCTGCTCCTCTAGTTGCTCATTTGCGTCCAGCAGGGCATTATGAGAGGAAATGATCTCTGTGAGCTTTCTTTCTAATGAGTCTGTGCGTGAGCCCAGCTCTGCTATTTCACCCCGCACCTCCGCCACCATTTTCATCATGTCGGTGTGGAGAGAAGCCCGGAACTCCTCCAGCAGCTCCCTCATGCTGGCATGTGTTAGGGGAATCTCGGGTGCCTGACTCCCACCAGCCACCTCCTGAGATTGTGGACCGCGTTTGGCCGCTCGTGCTGCTCTGGGTGAGGGAGGCGCCATGTTGGGCTCCTGGAGCACGAAGGGCTTGGGGGCTGTGAAAAAGTCGGATACCCGCCTTGGTGCTAGTCCTGTCACTGGTCTGGTCTTACCCATCGGTGCAGTGAGGGATCCGGTCTTTTGTGGTGCAGAGGAGATCGCTGTTGCAGGCTCTGGAAGCTGGTAATGGCCGTTTCTGTGCCCGGGAGATCAGGAGCTCAAAGTTATGCAGCCTCTGCCATTGCCAGTCAGGCCACGCCCCCCCTATATTCTTGTATATAGGGGCAGTATTATAGTAGTTATATTCCTGTATATAGGGGCAGTATTATAGTAGTTACATTCTTGTACATAGGAGCAGTATTATAGTAGTTACATTCTTGTACATAGGGGGCAGTATTATAGTAGCTATATTCTTGTACATAGGAGCAGTATTATAGTAGTTATATTCTTGTACATAGGGGTAGTATTATAGTAGTTATATTCTTGTACATAGGAGCAGTATTATAGTAGTTATATTCTTGTACATAGAGGCAGTATTATAGTAGTTATATTCTTGTACATAGGGGCAGTATTATAGTAGTTATATTCTTGTATATAGGGGCAGTATTATAGTAGTCATATTCTTGTACATAGGGCAGTATTATAGTAGTTATATTCTTGTATATAGGGGCAGTATTATAGTAGTTATATTCTTGTACATAGGAGCAGTATTATAGTAGTTATATTCCTGTACATAGGGGCAGTATAATAGTAGTTATATTCTTGTACATAGGAGCAGTATTATAGTAGTTATATTCTTGTACATAGGGGCAGTATAATAGTAGTTATATTCTTGTACATAGGAGCAGTATTATAGCAGTTATATTCTTGTACATAGGGCAGTATTATATCAGTTATATTCTTGTACATAGGGGACAGTATTATAGTAGTTATATTCTTGTACATAGGGGGCAGTATTATAGTAGTTATATTCTTGTACATAGCGGCAGTATTATAGTAGTTATATTCTTGTACATAGGGGGCAGTATTATAGTAGTTATATTCTTGTATATAGGGACAGTATTATAGTAGTTATATTCTTGTACATTGGGGCAGTATTATAGTAGTTATATTCTTGTATATAGGGGGCAGTATTATAGTAGTTATATTCTTGTACATAGGAGCAGTATTATAGTACGGTAGTTATATTCTTGTACATAGGGGCAGTATTATAGTAGTTATATTCTTGTACATAGGAGCAGTATTATAGTACGGTAGTTATATTCTTGTATATAGGCGCAGTATTATAGTAGTTATATTCTTGTACATAGGAGCAGTATTATAGCAGTTATATTCTTGTACATAGGGGCAGTATTATAGTAGTTATACTCTTGTACATAGGGGCAGTATTATAGTAGTTATATTCTTGTACATAGGAGCAGTATTATAGTTATATTCTTGTACATAGGAGCAGTATTATAGAAGTTATATTTTTGTACATAGGAGCAGTATTATAGCAGTTATATTCTTATACATAGGAGCAGTATTATAGTAGTTATATTTTTGTACATAGGAGCAGTATTATAGTAGTTATATTTTTGTACATAGGGGCAGTATTATAGTAGTTATACTCTTGTACATAGGGGTAGTATTATAGTAGTTATATTCTTGTACATAGGAGCAGTATTATAGTACTTATATTCTTGTACATAGGAGCAGTATTATAGTAGTTATATTCCTGTACATAGGGGTAGTATTATAGTAGTTATATTTTTGTACAGTCATGGCCAAAAGTTTTGAGAATGACACCAAAATGATATTTTCACATGATCTGCTGCCCTTTTGTTTTTATTTGTGTTTGTCTGATGTTTATATCACATACAGAAATATAATTGCAATCATATTATGATACCAAAAGGTTTTATATTGACAGTTAGAATGAGTTAATGCAGCAAGTCAATATTTGCAGTGTTGACCCTTCTTCTTCAGGACCTCTGCAATTCTCCCTGGCTGCTCTCAATCAACTTCTGGACCAAATCCTGACTGATAGCGTCCATTCTTCCATTCATGCATAATCAATGCTTGCATTTTGGCAGAATTTGTTGTTTTTTGTTTGTCCACCCGTCTCTTGATGATTGACCACAAGTTCACAATGGGATTAAGATCTGGGGAGTTTCCAGGCCATGGACCCAAAATCTCTATGTTTTGTTCCCTGAGCCATTTAGTTATCACCTTTGCTTTATGGCAAGGTGCTCCATCATGCTGGAAAAGGCATTGTTGGGCGCCAAACTGCTCTTGGACGGTTGGGAGAAGCTGCTCTTGGAGGACATTCTGGTACCATTCTTTATTCATGGCTGTGTTTTTAGGCAAGACTGTGAGTGAGCCGATTCCCTTGGCTGAGAAGCAACCCCACACATGAATGGTTTCAGGATGCTTTACAGGTGGCATGAGACAAGACTGGTGGTAGCGCTCACCTCTTCTCCGAATAAGCTGTTTTCCAGATGTCCCAAACAATCGAAAAGGGGATTCATCAGAGAAAATGACTTTACCCCAGTCCTCAGCAGTCCACTCCCTGTACCTTTCCCCCAGTCCTCAGCAGTCCACTCCCTGTACCTTTCCCCCAGTCCTCAGCAGTCCACTCCCTGTACCTTTCCCCCAGTCCTCAGCAGTCCACTCCCTGTACCTTTCCCCCAGTCCTCAGCAGTCCACTCCCTGTACCTTTCCTCCAGTCCTCAGCAGTCCACTCCCTGTACCTTTCCCCCAGTCCTCAGCAGTCCACTCCCTGTACCTTTCCCCCAGTCCTCAGCAGTCCACTCCCTGTACCTTTCCCCCAGTCCTCAGCAGTCCACTCCCTGTACCTTTCCCCCAGTCCTCAGCAGTCCACTCCCTGTACCTTTCCCCCAGTCCTCAGCAGTCCACTCCCTGCACCTTTCCCCCAGTCCTCAGCAGTCCACTCCCTGTACCTTTCCCCCAGTCCTCAGCAGTCCACTCCCTGTACCTTTCCCCCAGTCCTCAGCAGTCCACTCCCTGTACCTTTCCCCCAGTCCTCAGCAGTCCATTCCCTGTACCTTTCCCCCAGTCCTCAGCAGTCCACTCCCTGTACCTTTCCCCCAGTCCTCAGCAGTCCACTCCCTGTACCTTCCCCAGTCCTCAGCTGTCCACTCCCTGTACCTTTCCCCCAGTCCTCAGCAGTCCACTCCCTGTACCTTCCCCAGTCCTCAGCTGTCCACTCCCTGTACCTTTCCCCCAGTCCTCAGCAGTCCACTCCCTGTACCTTTCCCCCAGTCCTCAGCAGTCCACTCCCTGTACCTTTCCCCCAGTCCTCAGCAGTCCACTCCCTGTACCTTTCCCCCAGTCCTCAGCAGTCCACTCCCTGTACCTTTCCCCCAGTCCTCAGCAGTCCACTCCCTGTACCTTTCCCCCAGTCCTCAGCAGTCCACTCCCTGTACCTTTCCCCCAGTCCTCAGCAGTCAATTCCCTGTACCTTTCCCCCAGTCCTCAACAGTCCATTCCCTGTACCTTTCCCCCAGTCCTCAGCAGTCCACTCCCTGTACCTTTCCCCCAGTCCTCAGCAGTCCACTCCCTGTACCTTTCCCCCAGTCCTCAGCAGTCCACTCCCTGTACCTTTCCCCCAGTCCTCAGCAGTCCACTCCCTGTACCTTTTGCAGAATATCAGTCGGTCCCTGATGTTTTTTCTGGAGAGAAGTGGCTTCTTTGCTGCCCTCCTTGAAACCAGGCCTTGCTCAAAGAGTCTCCGCCTCACAGTGCATGCAGAAGCACTCACACCAGCCTGCTGCCATTCCTGAGCAAGCTCCAAACTGCTGGTAGTCCGATCCCGCAGCTGAAACAGTTTTTAGATACGGTCCTGACACTTGCTGGTCTTTCTTGGGCGTCCTGGAGCCTTTTTGACAACAATGGAAGCTCTCTCCTTGAAGTTCTTGATGAGGCGATAGATTGTTGACTGAGGTGCAATCTTTCTAGCTGCGATACTCTTCCCTGTTAGGTCATTTTTGTGCAGTGCAATGATGGCTGCATATGTTTCTTTAGAGATAACCATGGTTAACTGAAGAGAAAACAATGATACCAAGCACCAGCCTCCTTTTAATGTGTCCAGTGGTGTCATTCTTACTTAATCATGACTGATTGATCGCCAGCCCTGTCCTCATCAACACCCACACCTGTGTTAATGGAACAATCACTAAAACTATATTAGCTGCTCCTTTTAAGGCAGGACTGCAATGATGTTGAAATGTGTTTTGGGAGTTAAAGTTCATTTTCTAGGCAAATATTGACTTTGCAAGTAATTGCTGTTAAGCTGATCACTCTTTATGACATTCTGGAGTATATGCAAATTGCCATTAGAAAAACTGAAGCAGTAGACTTTGTAAAAATTAATATTTGTATCATTCTAAAAACTTTTGGCCATGACTGTACATAGGAGCAGTATTATAGTAGTTATATTCTTGTACATGGGGGGCGGTATTATAGTAGTTATGTTCTTGTACATAGGGACAATATTATAGTAGTTATATTCTTGTACATAGGGGGCAGTTAGTATTATAGTAGTAGTTATATTCTTGTACATAGGAGGCAGTATTATAGTAGTTATATTCTTGTACATAGGGGGCAGTATTATAGTAGTTATATTCTTGTACATAGGGACAATATATAGTAGTTATATTCTTGTACATAGGGCAATATTATAGTAGTTATATTCTTGTACATAGAGGCAGTATTTAGTAGTTAGTTATCATTTCTTGTACAAGAGGCAGTATTATAGTAGTTATTCTAGTACATAGGGCATATTATAGTAGTTATATTCTTGTACATAGGGCAGTATTATAGTAGTTATATTCTTGTACAAGGAGCAGTATTATAGTAGTTATATTCTTGTACATAGGGGCAGTATTATAGTAGTTATATTCTTGTACATAGGAGCAGTATTATAGTAGTTATATTCTTGTACATAGGGGCAGTATTATAGTAGTTATATTCTTGTACATAGGGGCAGTATTATAGTAGTTATATTCTTGTACATAGGGGCAGTATTATAGTAGTTATATTCTTGTACATAGGAGCAGTATTATAGTAGTTATATTCTTGTACATAGGGGGCAGTATTATAGTAGTTATATTCTTGTACATAGGAGCAGTATTATAGTAGTTATATTCTTGTATATAGGGGCAGTATTATAGTAGTTATATTCTTGTACATAGGGGCAGTATTATAGTAGTTATATTCTTGTACATAGGGGCAGTATTATAGTAGTTATATTCTTGTACATAGGGGCAGTATTATAGTAGTTATATTATTGTACATAGGGGCAGTATTATAGTAGTTATATTCTTGTACATAGGGGCAGTATTATAGTAGTTATATTCTTGTATATGGGGCAGTATTATAGTAGTTATATTCTTGTATATAGGAGCAGTAGTATAGTAGTTATATTCTTGTACATAGGAGCAGTATTATAGTAGTTATATTCTTGTATATAGGGGCAGTATTATAGTAGTTATATTCTTGTACATAGGGGCAGTATTATAGTAGTTATATTCTTGTACATAGGGGCAGTATTATAGTAGTTATATTCTTGTATATAGGAGCAGTATTATAGTAGTTATATTCTTGTACATAGCGGCAGTATTATAGTAGTTATATTCTTGTACATATGGAGCAGTATTATAGTAGTTATATTCTTGTATATAGGAGCAGTATTATAGTAGTTATACTCTTGTACATAGGGGCAGTATTTTAGTAGTTATATTCTTGAATATAGGAGCAGTATTATAGCAGTTATACTCTTGTACATAGGGGCAGTATTATAGTAGTTATATTCTTGTACATAGGGGCAGTATTATAGTAGTTATATTCTTGCACATAGGAGCAGTATTATAGTAGTTATATTCTTGTACATAAGGGCAGTATTATAGTAGTTATATTCTTGTATATAGGAGCAGTATTATAGTAGTTATATTCTTGTACATAGGAGCAGTATTATAGTAGTTATATTCTTGTATATAGGAGCAGTATTATAATAGTTATATTCTTGTATATAGGGGCAGTATTATAGTAGTTATATTCTTGTACATAGGAACAGTATTACAGTAAATAAAAAAAACAAGAAGCCAGCGCTGCCTGTGGTTAGCATGCAGTATAAAAAGTGCATGTGCGCATATTAATTTCTAACTGAGACATTTGGCAAACAATTGATCAATTCTTTAAAGTACAGTTAGAAATGAATATGTGCATATGCACTTTTTGTATGGCGTGTTAACCACAGGCAGCGCTGGCTTCTTAGCTTTTTCATTTGTTATTGGGTTTGTGGTTGTCCACCACTTTTTGCCATGGTTGCTTGGTTATGTATGCCATTCTATCTGTCTTTATTATGATTGATCTAGGCGGCTGTACACACATACAGCAGCCATATCTTGCCCTTAGGCTCTGCTTGATTTTTGCACATATGTCTGGGCCTGTTCCACCCTCATCCATGGTTGCTGGTCTGGCAGTGTGGGGGTCAGATCTGATAATGTCCGGATGTCATGTCCAGACGTGGTCGACCTTTGTCTGCGCTTGCCCTTCTGGCCCCGTGGGAGTGGTTCAGAAATGCTCCAGGAACGTGTGCATTCAATGTGGTCTTGCTTTTAATGCATTCAGGAAGCCGTAATGGCACAGCGTATATAAAAAAATGTAGATTAGAACTGCCCATCTGAGAATGCCGTGGAGTAGCGGGGTGGCTCAAAGAATTGATCAAATGTTTGCTAAATGTCTCAGTTAGAAATCAATATGTGCACATGCACTTTTTGTACTGCGTCCTAACCATAGGCAGCGCTGGCTTCTTGGCTTTTTCAGTATTATAGTAGTTATATTCTTGCGTATAGGTGCAGTATTATTTATAGTACATAGAAGCAGCATTATAGTAGTTATATTCATGTACATAGGGGCAGTATTATAGTAGTTATATTCTTGTACATAGGAGCAGTATTATAGTAGTTATATTCTTGTACATAGGGGGCAGTATTATAGTAGTTATATTCTTGTACATAGGAGCAGTATTATAGCAGTTATAGTCTTGTACATAGGAGCAGTATTATAGTAGTTATATCCTTGTACATAGGAGCAGTATTATAGTAGTTATATACTTGTACATAGGAGCAGTATTATAGCAGTTATATTCTTGTACATAGGAGCAGTATTATAGTAGTTATATCCTTGTACATAGGAGCAGTATTATAGTAGTTATATTCTTGTACATAGGGGCAGTATTATAGTAGTTATATTCTTGTACATAGGGACAGTATTATAGTAGTTATATTCTTGTACATAGGAGCAGTATTATAGTAGTTATATTCTTGTACATAGGGGCAGTATTATAGTAGTTATATTCTTGTATATAGGAGCAGTATTATAGTAGTTATATTCCTGTACATAGGAGCAGTATTATAGTAGTTATATTCTTGTACATAGGAGCAGTATTATAGTAGTTATATTCTTGTATATAGGAGCAGTATTATAGTAGTTATATTCTTGTACATAGGAGCAGTATTATAGTAGTTATATTCTTGTATATAGGGGCAGTATTATAGTAGTTATATTCTTGTACATAGGGGGCAGTATTATAGTAGTTATATTCTTGTATACAGGAGCAGTATTATAGTAGTTATATTCTTGTACATAGGGGGCAGTATTATAGTAGTTACATTCTTGTACATAGGAGCAGTATTATAGTAGTTATATTCTTGTACATAGGGGCAGTATTATAGTAGTTATATTCTTGTACATAGGAGCAGTATTATAGTAGCTATATTCATGTACATAGGAGCAGTTTTATAGTAGTTATCTGATAATACATAGAGGACAGTATTATAAGAGTTACATTCTTATACAGGAGGCCACACCTAGCCACCAGTATACAGCAGGAAGCAACACACAGCTCCCAGTGTACATCATGAGGATGAGGCCACACAAAGCCTCCAGTATACAGCAGGAGGCCACAAACAGCCCCCAGTATGACAGCAGGAGGCCGCACACAGCCACCAGTACATGGCAGGATGCCAAACATAGCCCCCTATATTACAGCAGAATGCCTCACATAGCCTCTGTGTAACACCAGGAGCTAGCACACAGCCCCCTGTATTAGAGCTGGAGCTCATACTTAGCACCTTGTATTACAGCCTGTGCCAATACATAGCCCCTGTATTACACCAGGAGCCCACGCATAGCCCATGTATTACACTTAAAGCCTCACATAGCCCCAGTATTACACTTGAAGCCTCACATAACCCTTATATTAGGGCCTGTGCCCCATGTAACCCCTGTATTACACCTGGAGCCCGCACATAGCCCCTGTATTACACTTGCACTCTGTGAATCTCAGCAGAGAGAAGCCAAACTTGTTAACTCATTCCATTTTGTTATAGCTAAGAACAGTTAGTTATTATCGGGGACTACTACTAGTCCTCATATGATCCTCATATAATCCTCATTATTTTGTTTATTTTTTTATTACAAAAAAAAGTATGAAAGAAACTTCCAATGTTCTGTTTTTTTATGTTTTATTTTATTTTTCAAACATGAAAGGTTTAACTTGCTCCTCTGCCGTATTGTCACAATCTGCTGAGTATTGCAAAAAATGAAACTCCTGGCATTGACCTTACAGGCGATGAGATCTATGTTGGGTCGCCCTTATAGAACAGCACAATAATGCTGTTTCCTTATTTCCTCCTATATTACTGACATTCCAATCTTCCTGGTCCATAAATAGAATACCAGCACTGCAGTGAATACTGACACGCAGTGGCATAATTTGAAGCTCAGGGGCCCCGATGTGAAAGCTCCAACGGGGCCCCTAATTATTGCAAATCTTTAAAAGCAATAGTCTCTTATTACAGGCCATAGGGACTTTTGGGGCCCCCCTAGTCTCCAGGGCCCTGGTGCACCTGTTGTAGTTACGCCGCAGCCTAGTAGAAGGGAGTTGATCGGTCTATCCATTTATACTCTTATCCATACCCTAACGCATTTCCACTTCGTTCCAGGAGTTACAGCTAATGTTTCGACAGATTGATGAATAAACCTTATTTTTTTTTAACTTTTTACAGTGAATGAGCCTTTATTATTGCATGTTAGTACCCAAGCCTGGTCAACTTCACGTGATCTGGTTGATAACATAGACCCTCCACTGGGTCCTCCGGAGCAGCGCTCACTGCTATGTACAAAAAGCATGAATTTTAATAAAATACAAAAAAAATGTTTTTCTTTGATATAAATAATTTGTGAGAGTCTTAGTGAGAAAGGGAGTCCAGAAAGGTTCTGGTTAGTCCGTTTTGAAGGAAGAGGGTGGTCTCGGTTTCGACCATCCTCATAGTTCTTGCGATTGAGCAAAGTCCGGATTGTCGTAGCAGTTCGTCTCGAGGGATGGGATGACCACGGGCAACAGATCCTTCGATTTCTCTTGTTCTTCTTCGTCATGGGAGCATTTTTTACAACAGCAGCCGCACATCTTGTAAAGAAGCCTATCCCAAGGAGCCAAGGAGTGTAACCAGATCGGAAGGAAGTTCCAGTTCCTCAAGAAAGAAGGAAGACATTTGGGCAACTTCTTCTGAAGGACGTTAATGATGATGGCGGCAACAAACAAAACGAGGAGAGGACCACCCACGGCAGCTAGGACGATCCATCCAGCCATGGAGAGGCCGAAGATGGCCAAGGGTAGGATAAGGAAGCTGACGAGCAGGTACAAGACGGCGAACCAACGGTACTTGGCGGTGATGTCTCCAAACTTCTTGGCCACGTGGATTGGAATACGTAGATAAGGGATGACGTACCAAAGCATAATACCCGTGAGGTTGAAGAACAAGTGGATGAAGGCCACCTGGAAACAAGAAGAAGACAGTTAGACATCTTGTCCTCCTGAACTTGTAGAGCTTCTCCTACTATGAGTCATTCGGGAACATCTTGGCAGCTGCCCCGTATTTAGTACCTTGCTGTGAAGGGTCAGTCAGGGACATGTGAGGTATTACTATTTCTACATCCTAACTTGGTTCTAAAGTCCTCCTGAGATTTACAGGTCTAGGAGTTCTCAGGTCAGACTTTGGACTCTTCCAAGAATGGTTCAATGGGTCAAAAGCAAAAAAGTCATCCGATAACTTTGAGTATTCTAGAGAATCATGGGGAGTCTGTAAACTGGGGGACGGCGAAGGCCAAAATGGACTCACATTATGGTGCCAGAGTTTCCACCAAGGAATAGTAAAATGGGTCAAAAAACAAAAATATTTCTAAAAGTCACCCTGTCAATCAACGACACGGTGTCCCGTAGGCAGGGGTGCACCAAGCCCCACTGCCGCCTGAGCCGCGGAAGTGATTACCGGGGGGGTGGGGTGGGGTGGGGGTGCTGGTGGAGCCCAGCGCTGCCGCCCCTTCTACACTGCTCCTCCGGCGGGTCGCCACTGCCACCTGAGCCGCGGCAGTGATTACCGGGGGGGGTGCTAGTGGAGCCCAGCGCTACCGCCCCTTCATTGCTCCTCCGGCGGGTCGCCGCTTACCTGCGGTGAGCGGGGTGAGCGGCCAGCGCCATGACAGGGGGAGGCTGTGTGCATGAGGCGCCGCCCCCTTCTGCACTGCCGCTCCCCCTGCCTCTTGCCGCCTGAATGACAGGGCTCACACTGTCCAATGGACGGTGCGGCCCTGCCCGTAGGATCATGGGAAGGCTGTAGACTTGAGGACAGGGGCGGACTGGTCCAGGTGGCAGGGGGGCAAGTGCCCCCTGGGCTGGTGGTATAGCCCTCATCTAGGGCCGCCCCCCGCAGATATGGGCCGGTGGCACTTTTTGGCTGGCGATGTGAAAGTACAGCAGATGCGGCGCCTTGCGGCCGGTGCTGTGACACAGCAGCAGATACGGCGGGTGACACAGTGATTGACCGGCGATAGCACCATGATAGCAGCATCCTAACCAAAAATAGTCTGATAGCACCCAACGATCCACCAAAAAGTCTGGCAGCACCCCCCCCCTCCCCGGTCCTCACCTAAGGGCTGGCAGAACAAAACTGCCACCCGGCGTAAGAGTCGCCAGCCAGCCCCTGCTTGAGGATACTGAAGTATGTAAACGTGGGGATGGTGAAGGCCAAAATGTGATCCTGTTATGGTGCCAGGATTTCCACCCAAGACAGGAGAATGGTAACGAGAATAGTAAAATGGTCAAAAAACAAAAACTATCCTTACAAGTCACCCTGGCAATCAACGACATGGTTATCAAATAGGATCATGGCATGGCTGTAGACTTGAGGATACTGAAGGCCAAAATGGGTTCCCATTATGGTGCCAGGATTTCAACCAAGGATAAAAAATGGCCACTAGAATAGTAAAATGGGTCAAAAAATGAAAATATTCCTAAAATTCATCCTGCCAATCCATAGGACCATGGGAAGGCTGTAGACTTGAGGATAGTAAAGGCCACATTGGGCTCCCATGATGGTGCCAGGATTTCCACCCAAGACAGTAGGATGGTCACGAGAATAGTAAAATGGTCAAAAAAACAAAAAGATCCCTAAAAGTTACCCCAGTGATTAACCACACGGGTATCCTATGAATGAGCTTAACTTGAGGATGGTGAAGACCAAAATGGGTCCCTATGATGGTCCTGGTGTTCTTGTGGGCGATGCTTGTAACATTCATAGTGTGTTGCTCCTTCCCCACCCAACTTTAGGATGATCGTGGTATAACAAGTCATTATACCTGAACTGATTCACTCAGCGACTCTGCAGGACTAGCCAAGGCCGCCAACACCGCTGTGGTGGTGGTTCCGATATTAGATCCGAGGAATAAGGGGTACGCTCTTTTCATACTAATGACCCCCACACCTGAAAGAAAAGACAATTACTGTAGAGGTGTCATAATCAGAGTAGTAACAAGCATTGTTTGGAATTAGCAAAAAGGATTTGATGCTTTTTTCGGCAAATAGCGCCCCTCTTGTACATAGGAAGTGCCCGGTACTGCAGCTCACATTCATTTAAGAAAATGAGGCTGAGCTGCAATACCAAGCACAACCTATGAACGAAAAATGGCGCTGTTTGCAGAAGAAAGACTAATATTGCCAATCCTAGACAGTCCCAATATACATGAGATAAAATATAAGGTATGTTATATCTATTTATATTTACGTTCTATGTCACTTACCCATTAAGGGCACAATGGCCGCGGTAAAGACAGAGCTGCTCTGAACCACAAACGTCATTACAGCCCCAACAATAATTGCCAAATATCCGGTGAGCCAGCTGAAGGGGAAGGGAAAGTCTGCAGGAAAACAATAAAAAATATAAATATGGAGGATGCTGGTATAACCTGGGTATCTTCTGTATATAATAATATATGTACAGCTGGTATAACCTGGGTATCTTCTGTTTATAATAATATATGTACAGCCAATATAACTTGGGCATTTCCTGTATATAATTATATATGTACAGCCGGTATAACCTGGGCATCTCCTGTATATAATTATATATGTACAGCTGGTATAACCTGGACATCTCCTGTATATAATTATATATGTACAGCCGGTATAACCTGGGCATCTCCTGTATATAATTATACATGTACAGCTGGTATAACCTGGGTATCTCCTGTGTATAATTATATATGTACAGCTGGTATAACCTAGGCATTTCCTGTATATAATTATATATGCACAGCTGGTATAACCTAGGCATCTCCTATATATAATTATGTATGTACAGCTGGTATAACCTGGGCATCTCCTGTATATAATTATAAATGTGCAGCTGCTATAACCTGGGTATCTTCTGAATATAATTATATATGTACAGCTGGTATAACCTGGGCATCTCCTGTATATAATTATATATGTACAGCCGTTATAACCTGGGCAGCTCCTGTATATAATTATATATGTACAGCCGGTATAACCTGGGCATCTCCTGTATATAATTATATATGTACAGCCGGCATAACCTGGGTATCACCTATATATAATTATATATGTACAGACAGCATCTCCTGTATACAATTATATATGTACTAGCTGGGTGCCCGATGCACATGCATCGGGATTCTAGAAGAGCGAGTCTCTGACTCGCAATGGCCGCTTCGCGGCCAATGCTTCGCGCTGCTAAGGCGACTCGCCATGCCCGCTGCGCGGCCAATGCTTCGAGCGTATCCACATGACCACGCCGACTCGCATTGCGAGTGGACTCAGAAGGGGCAAAAAACCCATTCGCAATTATATAATAGACTAGCTGGGTGCCCGATGCACATGCATCGGGATTCTAGAAGAGCGAGTCTCTGACTCGCAATGGCCGCTTCGCGGCCAATGCTTGGCGCTGCTAGGGCGACTCGCCATGCCCGCTGCGCGGGCATAGCAAGTCGCCTTAGAACTGCTCGCAATGGCCGCTGCGCGGCCAATGCTTCGGGCGTATTCACATGGCCACGCGACTCGCATTGCGAGTGGACTCAGAAGGGGCAAAAAAACCATTCGCAATTATATAATAGATAGCTGGTATAAATGATCCTGGCACATTTATGTAGCCTATGTAATTCACTTCCTACCAGCAGATGTCACTGTTGATATGCACAAATAAAAATAATAGTTTTTGGCAGTGTGGTAAAGAATATTAGGTGTTGCTTTCTAGAGATCTTAGATGGATGCTTGTGCTGAAGTTTTTGATGTAATCAGTGGAATTTAGTAGATAGCAGCCACTTCCTTGTAAGCTGTGACCTTCAACCTTAGCCATGATGCTCCTGGGTTCTGGGGTCACTTACCAGCATTGATGATCTTCTTGATGACGTGAGCGATCTGACCCTTCAGGACGGAGTTGAGAAGTTTCACAATGAGAATGAGACAGGTGCAGAGGACCAGCAGAGAGGCGGTCAGGAGGATGAAGCCCACCGCTATGTCCGAGAGATTGGCGTGGGCAAAGATATGGACACCTAATAAAGAAGAGCACAAGATCTGTATTATTCCTCGACGTTGAGCAGAGACCTGGAAAATGTTACTCAACTGATACAAAAAGTATATTACATATTACAAAGTAGCAGAGGTTGAAGCTTAATTGACATGAAAATGGATGATCCCTTTAATTCTTCCCATAAGAATTCCCCACTTACATCTCTCCACATTCTGCTTAATGGTGACGTTATTTTCTATGAATGTTCCACTTGCATTGGTAAAACAGTTGTCGCAGTTTGTCGCATTTGTCACCGGAATGATTTCTGTTACCTGAAAGGAAGTTTAATATAATGTTCATTTTTACCTATACTGTATATTTCATACTATTAGACTATCACAAGCAATGACTTTTTTATGACTTGTAGTACCGCTTTTCACCACGTATTTTCCATAGATAGTAATGGAACAGCGCCCCCCCCCCAATTGTAAGGTTATGAATTGTAGTACCACTTTTCACCACATATTTTTCATAGATAGTAATGGAACAGCG
>JARQOC010000008.1:25882484-25946975 GCA_033576535.1 Allobates femoralis | reverse complement strand
CTGCCTCTGGCACTGGACTGCTTGACCGTGTGCATGGCATTATGAAGTCTGAAGACTACCAACACATTTTGCAGCATAATGTAGGGCCCAGTGTGAGAAAGCTGGGTCTGCATCAGAGGTCATGGGTCTTCCAGCAGGACAATGACCCAAAACACACTTCAAAAAGCACTAGAAAATGGTTTGAGAGAAAGCACTGGAGACTTCTAAGGTGGCAGCAATGAGTCCAGACCTGAATCCCATAGAACACCTGTGGAGAGATCTAACAATGGCAGTTTGGAGAAGCTCATCACCCTCAAAACACCATCCCCACTGTCACACATGGTGGTGGCAGCATCATGGTTTGGGCTTTTCTTCAGCAGGGACAAGGAAGATGGTTAAAATTGATGGAAGATGGACGGAGCCAAATACAGGACTATTCTGGAAGAAAACCTGAAAAATGAGTATTATCTGACAGAATTGCAGGGGTGTCAATACTTTTGGCCACAACTCTATCTATCTATCTATCTATCTATCTATCTATCTATCTATCTATCTATCTATCTATCTATCTATCCTATTACCTATCTATTTATCTACGTCCCTTCAGCACGATCTCCTCATGTAATTGTTTGGAATCGTTAATAAATCAGAAGATTCAACTACGGTGAGTGCCGCTGGTCTGATTTCTCTTTTCGTGATATGATTGCACTCACCTGAAGCGTGCACCACTCGACTCTGTGCTTTCAATCAATTGAATTGACTCAGTATGGCTATGTGCCCACAGGACGTTTTTGGAGCAGTCATAAACGCAGGAAAACCTGAGGATCCTAGAGTCCTTGACAGGAGAAATGCTAGAATCTTGTCTGCGTTTTTTGCGCGTTTTTTGCACGTTTTTTGCACGTTTTTACTGCGTTTTTACTGCGTTTTTGGTGCATTTTTGAAGCTGCGTTTTTCCAGCGTTTTTCCCATTGACTGCACCAAAAATGCACAAAAGAATTGACATGTCCATTCTTTGCTATCTGCACCAAAAACGCAGGTATTTGACAGTTCTTGACACTTGCAAAACTAGTGTGCGGGCACAGCGTTTTTGTAAAACCCATTGGTTTTGCTGGGAAGCCTAACCGCAGGAACAGATTAGCATACATTACCATAAAACCAATGGTTTTCTGCAAGCGGAAAACGCACCAAAAACGCAGCAAAAACGCCCAGTGGGCACATACCCTATAAGCCTTACCACAGATAATGCATGGTTCTCTTTATCTCTTTGTTAAGAGTTATCTATGTCTCTATTCTATTATCATCTACCTATCTACTTATCTATTTTAATTAATTTTTATCTGTTGCATTTTTCAATAAACCTTATTTAGAAACATTACAATACATACCCTTTACATTTCAGTGCCTCATCTCTGGAATTATTCTGCACTTTGAAAATCTTTCTTTTATTGATTTCGTAGATAATTAGGGACATTCTAACTTTTATTACTTATCAGAGATAAGATATCCGGGGCAAAAAAATATCTAGCTTGCAAGCAACAGCCTCATGAAGCATAAACAAGTGATCTGATCGGGATAATGACACCGACGTCACAGAGGATAATTCTGCAGTGAGTCCAGAACATCATCCCTAACAGGGTGGTCATTACTCCTATCCAGCACGGAAACAGATATATATTATTAGATGATAGAGAGATAGATAGATAGAGAGATAGATAGATAGATAGATAGATAATGTAAGATGGATGGTGACTGGTTACTCTGGTATCTGTAGTGCCACAAGGATGAATAAAGGCTTTACAAGGACCAGGTTTGCAGGTACCTGGAGAGACAGGTGTGTCTGGCAATCCACATACCTCCACCCATGGGTGCAGCTCATAGTACATAATGTGTCTTCTTGTTTGGCACATGGTATGACAGAGAGTGAGACAGTCCCAGGGGGAGGCAGTCAGGGAGGGGAGCTGTATGTGCTGTGTAGGGGCATGGTGGGTACACACTGGAGGCCTGTGACCGGAGAGCCAGTCCCATACTTGCCCCTGGAAGCGTCATTAAGGTATTATGTATTAGTGCCCAGGCAGGCAAATCTGTAATGTAATGTAATGTGTGAGATCCGGGTGCCTTGAAATAAAAGCCTTCTGTTCCTTGTATAAATACTAATTGTGATCTGTGTCACTGCCATGCCGCACTATAACACCCAGCGCTTTACATATTGTGAAGCGAATCCCAACAATAGATATATGGATGGTTAGAAAAAAGGAAAGATAGATAGATAGATAGATAGATAGATAGATAGATAGATAGATAGATAGATAGATGAAAACACGAAAAAAAGTAGCAGCACAGCATTAGTGGTGGGGTGCAGACAGACCAAAACTTTCCCTAGTAAAGCTTCTGATACACACAACCAATAGGGTCGCAGCACTCCAGTTCTGATGAAAAGATAACTTTTATTCCAACATGGGTACCGGTGGCACAGGTGGCAACGTTTTGGGCACACACGCTCTTTGTCTACTAAACACTGCCTGGTCTGTTCAGATTTTATACACCTTTCTCAATTACATAATTAATCCATCAATTTACAAATTATGATATAAAGTGCATCATGTTAACTTCTGTGCTTCAATGTGGTATATCCATAGTGCTCATATATAATAACAGTAAAATTCATTATGCAAAATTATGCTTTTCTTATTTCATTATAAGGCTGGTACCATATTGCAACAATATAGTTAATTGATATATTCATATATTCAAGTAAACAGTACTAACTGTTGTAAAGTAGTCGCGATACCAATGTGGTCCCAGCTTCCCGGAAGTGTGCTTTGCGCATGCGCGCCTACGCCATAGTGTATCCGCTACCATGCTTACTTTGCTACAGAGCCGCGGCGCCACGTCTTCAACCCTGCGCTTGCGCACTCCTTTTCTCTCAGCTGTAGCCTATACTAATGAGGATTTATCTACATTATCAATAGAATATACCAACGTCCTGGTAATTAAGTGTTAATTTGACATGGTGATTAAAACTAATAGCATAGTGGATTCCCTTATAGGGATAAAGTGACTGTGTACAGTATTTTTAAAGTGACTTTTGTGTTTACATCTAGTCTCTCCATTGTATCTAGCAATTAAAAAAAAAAGGACTGTTTTATTATTGGCTACCCATTTTACTTGGTCTTCACACGGAACTTCCGCCATGATAGCCATAATCCTCGGTTCATACAGCGATCCCTTTTACATAGAGGAAAGTTGCAGTTACCTAATCACTACAAGGGGTCATCTGGTGTAAATTCCAGGATCTTCCCTATGTGAACAGGGGTCAACAGGCTGTGTGCGGTTTCATCCCTTCAACGGAGCTTCATTGGGGCTCAACACTAGTCCATTACATAAAATATAAAGTATAAAATATGAACTATGGAATCGTTTTGTAGATATTTATTGTGAAATATAATAACAATGTGATTGAATAATCCCAAGAGGTCTAAGATCAAATATAAGACCAAATTTGATGATAAGCAATACTGATAATAAGCTTACTGTTGACTCTGCAAATACTCTTATTATCGCCCTTATTCATTCTCACCTGGATTACTGCAGTTGCCTACTAATTGGTCTCCTTCTTACTAAACTCTCTCCTCCCCAATGCATCCTAAATGCAGCACCCAGGATTATATTCCTCTCCAACCGCTTCACCGATGCCTCTATCCTGTGCCAGTCATTGCACTGGCTGCCCATCCGCTACAAAGTACAATATAATATTACCACTCTGACCCACAAAGCCCTCCTCAGTTCTAAATTGCCCTTCATCTCCTCCCTCATCTCTGTCTATCGCCCTACACGTGCCCTCTGCTCCGCAAGTGACCTAAGACTGACATCATCTACAATCTGAACCTCCCACTCCCGTCTCCCAGACTTCTCACGAGCTGCACCAATTTTCTGGTATGGATTCTCAACAACAATTCAATTAATTCCAAATATCTATAGCTTTAGGCGAGCATTAAAAATAGATATCTTTAGACTAGCCTACTACCCTTAGACTAGCCTCTTGTATCATCTTTCTATTCTATTATAGAGGATAATAAAAAAAAAAATGGATCCGTAATGCTGAGGATTATAAAACAGGAAACATATATAACTGGCAAAAGGACAATGTTAGATGGAGGAGAAGAGGTCATAAGAGAGTCAGGACTTCTGAGGAAAATATTAAATGTGTAAAAAATGTTGTTAACCCTATCTTTGTTCCTAACAGAATTAGATCATCTCCTCCTCCTCCTTCCCCAGGAAAGGGGCAAAGCGGAGAGGAGGAAGACATCAATAGAAAAGACACAAAAGCTAAATGAGGAGGGAGACAGAGGAACCCCCATCCGTCACCAAACCGGCGACTCGGAGCAACAATCAGAATTGATTATTAATATTTCATAAAAGGTATTGTTTGATTAACATGTATCTCTGTTAAGTAAAGGATTGACATACAGTATTAATACCCATATGAATTGGTTTGAATGTATGGTAGACCTTAACAAATTCTTTAGATTAGTTAAATTGAAGGAATGGTTCCATAATAAAAGTGGAGGAGATACGGTCCAGGCAACTGAGTTGAATTTACATAAATTTGGGTTAACAAAAAATAGCATGTTTGCCCCACCAAACAGTTCAGCAGCATTAGAAGCCTTCATAGTAGGAGGTCACACCTGATATGGAACAGTTGAGAACAGATGGTCTCAAGAGGTTTGGTAAGCCCAATATAAAGAAAGAGGAACATGACGACTCAATAGTGATCAAGAAAGCGGATAAAGGATTGGTCGTCATGAACAAGGACAAGTATATTGCAGAAATTAATAGGCAGATCAGTGAGAAGGACGTGTGTAAAAGACTATACTATGACTCCAAGTTTGAGATCATAAGAGATATCAGAAGTATAGTGGAGCCCGCTCTTGAGAACAAGGTGATAGATAAAGATACCTACTATTACTTATTCAATATTTTACCAGTGACACCGGTGTACGTACTGCCAAAAGTGCACAAATCGTTGGAAGTCCCACCTGGGCGTCCCATTTTGGCTGGGACTGAGTCCGTCCTTAGTCACATCGTTTTTTTTTTTTGACAAAATCTTAAATCCGTTGGCACAAAAATCTAAGTCATTTCTAAGGGACATCACTGACTTCTTAATGAAAATAAAAGGGCTCACTATAAGTGATCATGTTATATTGGTGTCATTTGATGTGATGTCATTGTACATGAAGAAGGCCTGACAGCAGTAAAAAATGTGTTGACAACTTGTGATTTCTCTGCTGGATCATGTGAGATGGTTATGGCACTGCTAAAACTGGTGTTAACTAAAAACTATTTTTTTTTTGGGACGCATTTTACCAACAGCTAAGAGGGACGGCCATGGGTGCAACATGGCACCTTGGTGTGTGAATATAATGATGGCCTCCTTAGAGGAACAGTTCATCTATGTGTTGCCCTATTTCTCCAAAGTGGTGGGATGGTGACGATACATAGATGACATTTTTTTTGACTTGGACAGGAACATTTGAAGAATTGGTTGATTTCCATAAGTATCTAAACACAATAAATGGGACCATTAAGTTTACAATGGAAAATTCTAAAGAAGAACTGCAATTCCTGGATGTTTTGGTGAAGATGAGTGGAAAAGGGCTAGATACAGAGCTGTTTACCTAAAAAAAAAATGATAAGAATAACATTCTCCACTCCTCAAGCCATCATCCACGGAGAATGGTAGACGCCATACCATTGAGCCAGTATTTGTGAGCAAAGAGGATTGTGAGCAATGAAGATAGACTGGTAGAAACACTAGATGGGATTATAGAAAAAATTGTCAAATGGGACTATCCTAAAAATGTTTTTGGAGAAACAGAGGAATAGTAGAGAGGAAGGAGTTGTTTGACAAAAAGGTAAAAAGTGGTGGTTCTAGGATCCCCTTTGTAACTAATTTATGTGAAGAAAGTGAGACTATTAACAGAATGGTCAGGAAACGTTGGCCAATGTTAACTAGGGGTGTGTCCACAGATTGAGGAATTTCAGGGGCCCCCATTAATGGCATATAGAAGGAGTAAAAATATTGGTGACCGATTAGTGAAATCTGACATAGGTTCTTTTAAGCAAAATAAGTGTGGCACCGATGCTGGGCATTGCCACAGGACCCACTGGTGCAAGGAGGGATTTATACTTTGGTACACACAGCACACAACACCTTTCACCCCAGACCTGGAGGGGGAGCTCTACTGGCTGCCTTAAGACAGTTCCCCTATAAAGATCTAGGCCTGAGAGGAGGAGTCAGTTAGTTAGTGAGTCTGCACTCATCAGTGAAGAGAGCAGAAGTCCAGTGAAACAACCTAAGAGAAGGTATGTGAAAGAGCTAGTTACTGGAGCCATGCCAGGCCCAGAACCAGGGGACGCTAACCAGTTGTGCTGCAACCTAGAGAGGGGGACGGAGACCAGTGAAGGAGCAGAAGGGAACTAAAGAATGGAACATAAGAGGTTTCCCTTTAGCCCACCCGGACACCGGAGTCCGACACTGCTAATCATCCATTGTAGCAGGAAAAGCCCGGAAGGACCAGGAGGATCTAATCCCCTTGAGGTAACAAGCTAAGAGACACTCAATCCTGACCAAGCACAGGACCAGGGGCCCAAAAGAAGAATAGGGATTCCCACAGGAGGTCCTCATAGTTGGTTACAGAGTAACACCCTAAGAGGGAGAAGGAGCGGCGAGTTCAGTTATAGGCAGAGCTTACCCCAAACCACGGTACACAGTGACAGAGGAGGCCCCACAACTCTCCAAGGTGAAAGTCCCAAAGTGCACCGAGGACCTGGTTACCTTCGTGGACTGTACCTGTTAACGGACATCAGTAAAAGGTACCGAAGCAAAGACTATTGTGTGTGTGTGCCTGTTTCACCGCCGCTGCCCACAATGTTCACCGCAGAGACGCTACTACGACTCCCCTCATCTATCCCCGCTGACCTGAGGTAGAGCTCCACCCGTGGGGAGTTGTAACACCCAAGCTGCATCACATCACCTTAGCGGCCGCCTGCAGCACTGGTATCTAACTTAACAGGTACCACAGGTGGCGTTACGACAACATTCCCTTCTCCAACCACCAACATCATCATCCCCCACCATCCCTGCCATTGAGAGTCCAGGGCACAGAACCAGGAACCGACCAGCCATGATCCCCCACCGAGGTAACAACCTGTCCTAGTATCAGAGAACCCCCTACCCTGTCGACCAACTCACAGCTTCCATACACTTCAACAGAAGCGGCAATCTGGTTCCGGCCCGGTCCCTCGGTGTCCCCGCTGACTCGGGTTCACCTTGGACACCCTCTGTCTTCCCTCGGTTCTCAGCCTGTAACCCGGGCTAGCCATACGGTGGCAAGGGCCAACATGTCCGGGTTCTTTCAGTCTGGTGTCTCTGACTTGACTGTCGGGTGTCTCTGTAGTTCTTTACCCAACTCCTCCTAACAACTCCTCAACTTGGTGTTCTGTCAGTCCTCTTTGTTGTGGTGTCTCCAACCCTTCCCGGGTTCTGTTCTAACGCTCCACCCTCCACCTGCCTCCTCCCGCTATCCCATTGCAAGATATGAAGTAACTTAGACTTGGGATCGGGGATGTGTCGGGTGTGTGTGTGGGGTGACCTACTTACCGATCCCAGCTGATATGCCATCTCGTGGCGACCGGTCCGCAGGGGTGCCACATTATACAAATATACATCATGAAAAGTCAGCTTATTATGCCAATAGCTGTATTACAGTACTCCTGACGTCCGTCTTTGCTGCTTCCTCAGCACTGTTCTTCTTCTGACTCCCTAACTGTCACCCTAAGTCTCCCGCTCTACTGTAGGCTTCACCCCCTGGGACCTACTGAATATACGGTCACCTGTCCTAAGGTGGCCTGTTGTATGGGCGCTTATGACAGACTCTGTAAGAACCCCATATCCATGACTACAGAGGCACTACACCTTCTGTTTGGGGTGCAGTACCTCCCTGTGGCGCCTTGCCATCGGGGCGCCACAGCTGTATGTCCCAACCACGAACTCCGGCGGGGTGCGGGGTTTTCATGTCCCGAGACCCAACCTCCGACACAGCGAATGGAAGACCGTCGAACTAGGACTAGGATACATGGAAGAGTGCCTGCAGAGAGCTGGTGACCGCTGGATGGTAGCTAGCTAGTGTGCGGAACAAAGAGGAAAGAGCCCTGAAAGGAACATGAAAGGGGGTGCCGTCCCAGCTGCTGAAATAACACCTGAGCTGCTATTGCACTGACTGACTGTGTTGTAAAATATGCGAGCAAAAAGTAAACCCGGTAAAGCTCAGCACTGTGTAAGACTTTGTGTGAATGAAAGGTGGAAACCGATTCCGTGAGCCGACAGCTTTCATCCATTTTTACAGTCCCCTTTTTACTGCTCACCCAACGAGGGGATCATGGACCGGCTCACGCCACTGTGACATCCCGCAGCCCCAGACGACAACCAGAGGGCCCAGGACCTAGTACCCCACGGTCCCCACCGGGGCGAGACAATAACACAGTACTCCCATAAAATGTGGCATTATCCTCATGGTATATTTTAACACAAGCACTTTTTATAACCCCAAGTTATTTGGTCTTATGAACATGATTGTTTACATGGAAGTGTATGATGCACATCAAGTTTACACTGTATGAGCTTTTATAATGTATATTGGAAAACCGTAGAATTAATTGATTATTGTACACCTATATCACTATTTAAATGTGAGTGTATTGTGAGCACGTTGCTTGAGAAAGGCAGAGCTGAAACGTCGCTATGGACTAGCAAATATTCACTTTTCATCACCTTAGTTTGGAGTGCTGCCTGTTTTTTTTTCTATTTTTGGATATTGTGGATAGGGTTGGACACCACCCTTCCATGTTTTTGCAACCGTAATTTACTTTGGTAGTGCTGCCCAGTTTTTGTAAATTTATAGATAGATAGATAGATAGATAGATAGATAAGATATAGAGGGATAAGTAGATAGATAGATATAAGGATATATAGATAGATTGAGGGAGAGGTAGATAGATGATAGAAGGATAGGTACAGTTAGGGCCAGAAATATTTGGACAGTGACACAATTTTGGCGAGTTGGGCTCTGCATGCCACCACATTGGATTTGAAATGAAACCTCTACAACAGAATTCAAGTGCAGATTGTAACGTTTAATTTGAAGGGTTGAACAAAAATATCTGATAGAAAATGTAAGAATTGTACACATTTCTTTACAAACACTTCACATTTTAGGAGGTCAAAAGTAATTGGACACATAAACATAACCCAAACAAAATATTTTTATTTTCAATATTTTGTTGCGAATCCTTTGGAGGCAATCACTGCCTTAAGTCTGGAACCCATGGACATCACCAAACGCTGGGTTTCCTCCTTCTTAATGCTTTGCCAGGCCTTTACAGCCGCAGCCTTCAGGTCTTGCTTGTTTGTGGGTCTTTCCGTCTTAAGTCTGGATTTGAGCAAGTGAAATGCATGCTCAATTGGGTTAAGATCTGGTGATTGACTTGGCCATTGCAGAATGTTCCACTTTTTTGCACTCATGAACTCCTGGGTAGCTTTGGCTGTATGCTTGGGGTCATTGTCCATCTGTACTATGAAGCGCCGTCCAATCAACTTTGCAGCATTTGGCTGAATCTGGGCTGAAAGTATATCCCGGTACACTTCAGAATTCATCCGGCTACTCTTGTCTGCTGTTATGTCATCAATAAACACAAGTGACCCAGTGCCATTGAAAGCCATGCATGCCCATGCCATCACGTTGCCTCCACCATGTTTTACAGAGGATGTGGTGTGCCTTGGATCATGTGCCGTTCCCTTTCTTCTCCAAACTTTTTTCTTCCCATCATTCTGGTACAGGTTGATCTATTTCTCATCTGTCCATAGAATACTTTTCCAGAACTGAGCTGGCTTCTTGAGGTGTTTTTCAGCAAATTTAACTCTGGCCTGTCTATTTTTGGAATTGATGAATGGTTTGCATCTAGATGTGAACCCTTTGTATTTACTGTCATGGAGTCTTCTCTTTACTGTTGACTTAGAGACAGATACACCTACTTCACTGAGAGTGTTCTGGACTTCAGTTGATGTTGTGAACGGGTTCTTCTTCACCAAATAAAGTATGCGGCGATCATCCACCACTGTTGTCATCCGTGGACGCCCAGGTCTTTTAGAGTTCCCAAGCTCACCAGTCAATTCCTTTTTTCTCAGAATGTACCCAACTGTTGATTTTGCTACTCCAAGCATGTCTGCTATCTCTCTGATGGATTTTTTCTTTTTTTTCAACCTCAGGATGTTCTGCTTCACCTCAATTGAGAGTTCCTTTGACCGCATGTTGTCTGGTCACAGCAACAGCTTCCAAATGCAAAACCACACACCTGGAATCCACCCCTGACCTTTTAACTACTTCATTGATTACAGGTTAACGAGGGAGACACCTTCAGAGTTAATTGCAGCCCTTAGAGTCCATTGTCCAATTACTTTTGGTCCCTTGAAAAAGAGGAGGCTATGCATTACAGAGCTATGATTCCTAAACCCTTTCTCCGATTTGGATGTGGAAACTCTCATATTGCAGCTGGGAGTGTGCACTTTCAGCCCATATTATATATATAATTGTATTTCTGAACATGTTTTTGTAAACAGCTAAAATAACAAAACTTGTGTCACTGTCCAAATATTTATGGCCCTAACTGTATATGATTGATAGATAGGATAGCTACATAGATCTGAGATGATCAGACACAGTCTTAATTATAATATGTCGGGGTGCAGACGGTATATACTGCAGTGATGACTCTAAACTATGGGGTGCACTCAGAGTGTTGTGGGGATCCAGCACTGAATTTTGGCACAGGCAGGCACATTGCTATACTCATGTTTGGCTACTAGAGGCCACTATAGACCAGTTTTTAGCTCCTGTATACAGTATTACACAACACTCCCCCACTGTTAGCAGGATACCGCTGCTATTTATGCTGTTTCAATGATGATTACCACATTCTTGTCATAAAGTTAATCTGAACATTACCCAGCAGGTCATACTGTGATGTAATATATTTTATATAATTTATCTTCATTTTTCTAATAAAATTTGTTTCCACATTCCCTGTGTACATTTATGAGTAAATGATAATATTTTCACTACCTCTAGTTATCACTAGATGGCGGTCAGCAGCTTGCTGCATACTGATACATTACTGCCCGAATGTCTACACCAGGGGTCTTAGACTCAGCTGGGTTGGTGGGCCGCACATAGAAAAAATTGATATGGGGGGGGCGCATTGCTTGTAGGGCTAAGTGACATTTTTAGTAATACCAGAATTTTTTCTTTTCTTCAATGTAATAATGTCCAAATTCTGATCCCCTACTTGTAGGAATGTCCCCACCCTGATCTCCTTCTTATAGTGATGTCCCCCATCCTGGTCCCCTTTTGTAGTGATGTCCCCCATACTGATCCCGTTTTGTAGTAATGTCCCACATAGTCATCCCCTTTTGTAGTGATGTCCTCCATCCAGAACATCTTTTCTAGTGATGTCCCTCATCCTAATCCCTTTTTGTAGTGATGTCCCCCATACTGATCCTCTTCTGTAGTGATGTCCCCCATCCTGATCCCGTTTTGTAGTAATGTCCAACATACTGATCTCCTTTCGTAGTGATGTCCCTTATCCTGGTCCCCTTTTCTAGTAATGTCCCCATACTGATCTCCTTTTGTAATGATGTCCCCATCCTTGTCTCTTTTCTTATTGCTGTAATGGGCCATTTTTCACACACTCTCACACACACACACCTCTCTCACACACACTCTCACACACACACACAAACACACATACTCACACACTCCACACACACACACTCAACACTCATCACACACACACTCATCACACACACTCTGCACACACACTCACACACACACACTCAACACACACTCATACACACACACACTCATACACACACACTCCCACACACACTCACACACACACACACAACACACACACTCACACACACACACAAACTCCACACACAAACACACACACTCTCACACACAAACACACACTCTCACACACACTCTCACACACACACTCTCTCACACACACACTCACACACCACACTCATTCACACACACATACTCACTCACACACACAAGCACACTCACTCACACACTCTACCACACACACTCTCACACACACTCTCTCACACACACACACACTCATTCACACACACACACATACTCACTCACACACACACACACTCACACACACACACACATACACACACACACACACATACACACACTTTTTTCACCCGTCCTCCATTCCCTCGGTGTCATCTTTCCTCACAGGCTTCATGGAAAACGTAACGATGCTGCGGTGCCGTTTCAGGGGGCCACCCCAGTCCCTGCTTCATTATGTTTCCGGGCGCTGCTCAGACAGGCTCTCTCGCTCTACTAGATCAATGCAAGCTGCTTGCCAGTGATAGGCCCACGTCATACGCCAACGCCAGCTGCTCGCCTCTGATTGGGCTGCGGCTTGCATTGAACTAGCTTAGCTTATTAAGTGCCTCCCGGAATACATAATAAAGCAGGGACCGCGGTGGCCCCCTTGACTGGACCGCAGCATCGTTAAGTTTTCTGTGGAGCCTACGGGCCACACAGTGAAGCCCGAGGGGCCACATGTGGCCCGGGGGACGCGTGTTTGAGACCCATGGATTACACTGTATTCATCCAGCTCCCATGCTCCCCCTAGTGGAGGCTGTAGGTCTCACACTCTTATACTGTACAGAATGCAGCCTGGACACTGTCCAGCGAGTCACTAATTACTAATCATTGGGGATTTTGAACATTCACAGTAGAAGGGAGCAAAGTTTAAAGATAAAGAAAATAATAAGATGAGTCATTTGTGAGAATATCTGCAATGATTTACAGTAGAAATTTCCGTTAGGGGTCAGATTTAGGGACAAATCTTACAAATGCGATGGGGGTCGTGTATAAAGGAGGCCCAGCTCAGGGGTGGACTGACGTCTTTTATTCGGGTTGAACCTGTACATGCTGGGGAAGGGGCTTCTGTTTACAATGTGGCATGAGATTAGCGGGTGTCATGGGTATCTGTCTTGTGAAAGGTACAGAAATAACTCATAGAAATATTAACAGCAGCACAGAGTATTTCAGCAGAGCAGTATACTTTAAGTGCGGTCGATAGTAACTAGTCCACTGATGTAGTGATGTGAATGAGGAAAGAGCTGTTTGAGATATAGGCCGATTCCTAATGTAAGGAGGACAATAGGTGACCACTGAATATTGTGAGTAGGGTCTCCCAGCAGCACAGAGTATTTCAGCAGAGCAGTATACTTTATGTGCGGGCGATAGTAACTAGTCCACTGATGTAGTGATGTGAATGAGGAAAGAGCTACTTGAGATATAGGCCGATTCCTAATGTAAGGAGGACAATAGGTGACCACTGAATATTGTGAGTAGGGTCTCCCTGCAGCACAGAGTATTTCAGCTGAGGAACAAAATAAATAACTGGTATTCTGTTTAATAACTATTAATCCATAAAAGATAATGAAATGCACCTTTATGAGACAAAGTTCACACATCCAACTACTGCGCTCCCTGCAATCCATAATCTATATCTCCTCTTTACGATATGCAGCCGGCAAGAACTGGGACACATCTACCCTGCAATACATTGCACCAGATGCCACAGGTATGTATGATCAGCACAAGAGCTAAACTCATGTTCTGCCTCTGCCCGTATCTTATCCCGCAGTCCTACTGAGGACATTCATCTGAACATTATCTCCATAATACCTCATTAACACAAGATACACTATCATCAGGCGTTATATATAAGTAATTTAATGTTTGTAGACAGTGACTGCACCAGCAGAATAGTGAGTGCAGCTCTGGAGTATAATACAGGAGGTAACTCAGGATCAGTAATGTAATGTATGTACACAGTGACTGCACCAGCAGAATAGTGAGTGCAGCTCTGGAGTATAATACAGGAGGTAACTCAGGATCAGTAATGTAATGTATGTACACAATGACTGCACCAGCAGAATAGTGAGTGCAGCTCTGGAGTATAATACAGGAGGTAACGCAGGACCAGTAATGTAATGTATCTACACAGTGACTGCACCAGCAGAATAGTGAGTGCAGCTCTGGAGTATAATACAGGAGGTAACTCAGGATCAGTAATGTAATGTATGTACACAATGACTGCACCAGCAGAATAGTGAGTGCAGCTCTGGAGTATAATATAGGAGGTGACTCAGGATCAGTAATGTAATGTATGTACACAGTGACTGCACCAGCAGAATAGTGAGTGCAGCTCTGGAGGATAATATAGGAGGTAACTCAGGATCAGTAATGTAATGTATGTACACAGTGACTGCACCAGCAGAATAGTGAGTGCAGCTCTGGAGTATAATACAGGAGGTTCTCAGGATCAGTAATGTAATGTATGTACACAGTGACAGCACCAGCAGAATAATGAGTGCAGCTCTGGAGTATAATACAGGAGGTAACTCAGGATCAGTAATGTATGTACACAGTGACTGCACCAGCAGAATAGTGAGTGCAGCTCTGGAGTATAATGCAGGAGGTAACTCAGGATCAGTAATGTAATGTATGTACACAGTGACTGCACCAGCAGAATAGTGAGTGCAGCTCTGGGGTATAATACAGGAGGTAACTCAGGATCAGTAATGTAATGTATGTACACAGTGACTGCACCAGCAGAACAGTGAGTGCAGCTCTGGAGTATAATACAGGAGGTAACTCAGGATCAGTGATGTAATGTATGTACACAGTGACTGCACCAGCAGAATAGTGAGTGCAGCTGTGGCACCCCGCACCGAGTGCGCCACAAAAGGGTATTGCAGCCAAAACAGCATCAGCAATATTCTCTGACTCAGCGGTCACACAGTTAACTCAGAGATCCATACCCTACATGCATCACCTAGCATAGAGGGCCAATCAGGTCCTGGTGGGCGGAGTGTAAGGGTAGTGTGTAGTGAAAAACTTAGTACAATCAGAGTAGACTGGAGTCTGCAGAAGAGAACTCTCCGAACAACGTAGGAGAAGGAGCTAAACCAACGAGCTCTGCAACCTAGGAGAGGGGGTTGCACAGTTCCGTGCGGCCCCCTGGCCAATGCCCTGGCCCATCTCCCTGTCATCACCCCGGTTGAGCGCCATTATTCCCGGTGCTTCTACAACCGATCTACGGGCATCTACATGCGGGTCCAAAATCATCCCGTGCCCATCTACAGCCGGTTTGCTGGTACCGAAGCTAGAAGGAGTTCAGCACTTCTACGCGAACCAGAGGAGTGGAGGGATCGCTTTATAGGAGCACCCCACCACTGCCAAATCCAGTCATCTAACCAGCGGTGTACCCACCGAGGGACCCAAGCCTCCCCAAAACACCCATAACGTATACTCTGGGTAGGGCATTGAAGCAGCCTCCCTGTACCCGATCTGGTATTCCTGGGCGACAATGACAACACAACTTAGCTAGAATGGAGGAGCACCGCAGATCTCTGAGAAACACTGGTCATTGCTGAGTCCGCCCGACCAAGTACCCGTAACTGTATACCATGTACTGCCTGCTGGTTACAGTAAAGAACCCGTTACAGAGACTCCCAGTGTCCGTGCCTTCTTCTTATTATTATTATTATTATTTATTTATATAGCGCCATTAGGTTCCATGGCGCTTTACATGAGGATGAGGGAGACAAGAACAAGTACACTAAATCTAGGCGATCAGGACGTACAGGTACAGGAGGGGCAGGGACCCTGTCCACGAGGGCTCACAGTCTATGAGGGTGGGTTAGGATCAGGGCCGGCGTCAGCACCCGGCGTACCCGGGCAAGTGCCGGGGCCCGACGGCTTGGAGGGGGCCCACCGGGCCCCTGAGGGCTAGGGTCACACTTGTGTTGTGACCCTAGCCTGACGCAAGTATTGTCTGCTGCAGCGCAGAGCGTTTAACGCTATGCGCTGCCAGCAACTGAGCCCATAGAAACCCGCAGTTTACATTGACAACCAAATGGTTGTCACGATAAACGTCGGGTTTCTATGGGCTGCCTCCAGCGCATAGCAGCGTTGCAACATAGTATACTTGCATAAGGCTAGGGTCACAATGCAAGTGTGACCCTAGCCTCAGGGGCCCCTGAGCACTGCCCCCACAGCCAGAGCCATATCCAGGGGGCAGCTGGGGGGTCATTTTCAGGCTCCTGCAGCACCGGAGGTCTCCCTCCTCCCCCCTCCACGGGAGCCGACAGAGCTGCACACACTCTGTGCTTACAGGACCTGCGATGATGTCACATGGAGGGGAGGAGTCAGGGTCTCATGATCAGCTCCTCAGTGTATCCAGGACTCTGCTGGCCATCAATGATGCTCAAATAAGGTGAAGTTTGTGTGTGGTCAGGAGGCATTTACAGTGTGAATGTAGCAGAGGTGAGTGTGTACTAGGTGTATGGCAATTAGGTGAAGGTTATGTGTGGGGTCAGGAGGGATTTACAGTGTGAATGTAGCAGAGGCGAGTGTGTACTAGGTGTATGGAGCCGAGCCGAGCCGAGTGTGTACGAGGTGTACGGAGCAGAGCCGAGTGTGTACGAGGTGTACGGAGCAGAGCCGTGTGTGTACGAGGTGTACGGAGCAGAGCCGTGTGTGTACGAGGTGTACGGAGCAGAGCCGAGTGTGTACGAGGTGTACGGAGCAGAGCCGTGTGTGTACGAGGTGTACGGAGCAGAGCCGAGTGTGTACAAGGTGTACGGAGCGCAGCCGAGTGTGTACGAGGTGTACGGAGCAGAGCCGTGTGTGTACGAGGTGTACGGAGCAGAGCCGAGTGTGTACGAGGTGTATAGACCGAAGCCGAGTGTGTACGAGGTGTACGGAGCAGAGCCGAGTGTGTACGAGGTGTACGGAGCAGAGCCGAGTGTGTACGAGGTGTACGGAGAGGAGCCGAGTGTGTATGAGGTGTACGGAGAGGAGCCGAGTGTGTACGAGGTGTACGGAGCGGAGCCGTGTGTGTACGAGGTGTACGGAGATGAGCCGTGTGTATACGAGGTGTACGGAGCAGAGCCGAGTGTGTACGAGGTGTACGGAGCGGAGCCGTGTGTGTACGAGGTGTACGGAGCGGAGCCGAGTGTGTACGAGGTGTACGGAGCAGAGCCGAGTGTGTACGAGGTGTACAGAGAGGAGCAGAGCCGAGTGTGTACGAGGTGTACGGAGCAGAGCCGAGTGTGTACGAGGTGTACGGAGCAGAGCCGAGTGTGTACGAGGTGTACGGAGCAGAGCCGAGTGTGTACGAGGTGTACGGAGCAGAGCCGTGTGTGTACGAGGTGTACGGAGCAGAGCCGTGTGTGTACGAGGTGTACGGAGCAGAGCCGAGTGTGTACGAGGTGTACGGAGCAGAGCCGTGTGTGTACGAGGTGTACGGAGCAGAGCCGAGTGTGTACAAGGTGTACGGAGCGCAGCCGAGTGTGTACGAGGTGTACGGAGCAGAGCCGTGTGTGTACGAGGTGTACGGAGCAGAGCCGAGTGTGTACGAGGTGTATAGACCGAAGCCGAGTGTGTACGAGGTGTACGGAGCAGAGCCGAGTGTGTACGAGGTGTACGGAGCGGAGCCGAGTGTGTACGAGGTGTACGGAGAGGAGCCGAGTGTGTATGAGGTGTACGGAGAGGAGCCGAGTGTGTACGAGGTGTACGGAGCGGAGCCGTGTGTGTACGAGGTGTACGGAGATGAGCCGTGTGTATACGAGGTGTACGGAGCAGAGCCGAGTGTGTACGAGGTGTACGGAGCGGAGCCGTGTGTGTACGAGGTGTACGGAGCGGAGCCGAGTGTGTACGAGGTGTACGGAGCAGAGCCGAGTGTGTACGAGGTGTACAGAGAGGAGCAGAGCCGAGTGTGTACGAGGTGTACGGAGCAGAGCCGAGTGTGTACGAGGTGTACGGAGCGGAGCCGAGTGTGTACGAGGTGTACGAAGCAGAGCCGCGTGTGTATGAGGTGTACGGAGCGGAGCCGAGTGTGTACGAGGTGTACGGAGCGGAGCCGAGTGTGTATGAGGTGTGCGTAGCAGAGCCGCGTGTGTATGAGGTGTACGTAGCAGAGCCACGTGTGTACGAGGTGTATGCAGCAGAGCTGCGTGTGTACGAGGTGTGTGTACCAGTGGTAGCCCCCCGTGGATTCCGCTCCTATAGTCCCAGCCACCTTTGCCAGCAGCATTCTTCTCCAGAGTCTCTTCTGCCGCTGTCTGCATTCTGCAGCTCAGCATGGAGGGGCACGATGTCATCACTGTGCTGATATGTGCAGAGCGACCGGAGGAGACCGGAGCAGCGAGAAGAAAGGTGAGGAGAAAGAGAGATCTGGACGGCCAGACACTCCGCTTGGCTGCGGTGCCACCATATGGCAGTGCGGCTCCATTGAGCTGCTTGCATTATTTGTGCTCTTCAGGATGCTTGTGTATATACCAAGAATCCTCAGACGCACAAAAATGCAACATTTTGCATTTGAAGGGTATTTTTAAAAGGCGCAAGGGAACGCAATCGCATTTTAGCCCGCTCCTAACAATGTGTAATATACTCACTGTCAGAAACAGCTCTTGCTGGATTCGGCAGTCACTGTTCCTGTAAGGCTGCCTTCACATAGGAGTTTTTTTTAAAATGTGGCAGTTGCGGTAAAAAAAACCTGCATCTGCCGCATTTTCCGTCTAGCGGCTGCACTTGCTGCACGTTTGCGGCAAGCCCCATGCATTGTCTATGGGGCTTGCGGTAAGTGTGCGGCAATATATATATATACATATATAGTCCGCGATATGTACTTAAAGGGGGCCCACTGAGACCTTTTCGCCCGGGGCCCACAGAAACCTGGAGCCGGCCCTGGTTAGGATACAGTAGGATGGGGGAATGTCAGGTATGGGGCGTTCGCCTGAGTCTCATGGCAGGTTGTAGGCTTGACGGAACAAGTGAGTCTTCAGGTGACACTTGAAGCTACTCAGGGTAGGAGAGTGTCTGACGTGTTCGGGCAGGGAGTTCCAGAGTATGGCAGATGCCCAGGAGAAGTCCTGGACTCGGTTGTGGGAAGAGGTGATGAGGGGGGAGCAGAGGAGGACTTCTTGGGAGGAGCGGAGGTTGCGTGAGGGTAGGTATCGGGAGACCAGGTCGGAGATGTATGGTGGGGCCAGGTTGTGTATGGCTTTGTACACCATGGTTAGTGTTTTGAATTGGGATCTCTTGGAGATGGGGAGACAGGGGAGTAGCGGGAGGACAGGTAGATGAGTCGGGCAGCGGAGCTGAGGATGGACTGGAGAGGCATGAGGGAGTTAGCCAGGATTCCATTGAGAGGGAGGTTGCAGTAGTCAAGGCGGGAGATGATAAGAGCATGGATGAGTGTTTTAGCGGTGTCGTGGGTGAGGAAGGAGCGGATCCGTGAGATGTTCTTGAGCTGGAGCCGGAGGGATGTGGTGAGGGCCTCGATGTGGGGCTTGAAGGATAGGGAGGAGTCAAGTTCTTATGAACTGTCTATCCGCATACCAAGGCAACCGCAGCTGCCTCAGAACATCTGGCTCCGGGGATCATTGCTCAGCATGTGGGGAGCGGTCCATCTTGCTGCATTCCATCCCCCGGAGGCCCCGCAGCGTCGGTACAGTTACCGAAACTCTCACAGGTGGCGTCACGACAAATTAACCCCTAATCTGTTCAACCCATTATATCTCTCCCTCCGGCCACGGTGAGTCACAGCTCTGGAGTATAATACAGGAGGTAACTCAGGATCAGTAATGTAATGTATGTACACAGTGACTGCACCAGCGGAATAGTGAGTGCAGCTCTGGAGTATAATACAGGAGGTAACTCAGGATCAGTAATGTATGTACACAGTGATTGCACCAGCGGAATAGTGAGTGCAGCTCTGGAGTATAATACAGGAGGTAACTCAGGATCAGTACTGTAATGTATGTACATAGTGACTGCACCAGCAGAATAGTGAGTGCAGCTCTGGAGTATAGTACAGGAGGTAACTCAGGATCAGTATTGTAATGTATATACACAGTGACTGCACCAGCAGAATAGTGAGTGCAGCTCTGGAGTATAATACAGGAGGTAACTCAGGATCAGTAATGTAATGTATGTACACACTGACTGCACCAGCAGAATAGTGAGTGCAGCTCTGGAGTATAATACAGGAGGTAACTCAGGATCAGTAATGTAATGTATGTACACAGTGACTGCTCCAGCAGAAGAATGAGTGCAGCTCTGGAGTATAATACAGGAGGTAACTCAGGATCAGTAATGTAATGTATGTACACAGTGACTGCTCCAGCAGAAGAATGAGTGCAGCTCTGGAGTATAATACAGGAGGTAACTCAGGATCAGTAATGTATGTACACAGTGACTGCACCAGCAGAATAGTGAGTGCAGCTCTGGAGTATAATACAGGAGGTAACTCAGGATCAGTAATGTAATGTATGTACACAGTGACTGCTCCAGCAGAAGAATGAGTGCAGCTCTGGAGTATAATACAGGAGGTAACTCAGGATCAGTAATGTAATGTATGTACACAGTGACTGCTCCAGCAGAAGAATGAGTGCAGCTCTGGAGTATAATACAGGAGGTAACTCAGGATCAGTAATGTAATGTATGTACACAGTGACTGCTCCAGCAGAAGAATGAGTGCAGCTCTGGAGTATAATACAGGATGTAACTAGAGATCAGCTTTAATCGCATAAACCTTGCAGATCATCCAGTTCACTTGGAGAAAAATTGGTCACAGATAACATGGTTCCTTATTAGCATCCAATAAACATCTAGTAATCAGGATTGGCAACTTGTGGAATACATAATTTTGCAGGTAATCAGCAGAATTAATGGAGGATATGATTATCTAATATCTTGTGATTATCGGTATATTACAAAACATGCCGGCGTCTTTCCAGCAGGAGACTGGCATCACCAACGTCAGATGTGACTAATGTAATCAGCGAGCTTTATCAGCAGGTCATAGATATGGTTGGGTCACATGGTAATGTGCTACCAATTCGGTAGCTCCCGGCCTCGGGCACAGTGGCACAGCGTGTTTTACCAGCGGCCCGTGGTGAGACATTATGCTGCCTAACCCAACTACGGTATAATGATCTCTTATTGCAAATAGTCACCCGTTTGGAAATTATCATTGGTCCATAGTGCCCTCACAATTTAGTGTTGTCATTCATCCGCTGTGATTGGAGCTAGCTTCACTTTAAGCACCTTAACCCCTAGATGCTTCAGTGTCACACCAGGGCAGGCGGAGAGAGGTTAGTGAACCCACTTGACCATAGATGATACTGTGGAAGCTGAAACCACAAACTAGCTGGACAAGTGTGGCGCCCCCTGCGGACCGGTGGCCACAGGAAGACACTGCAGCTGGGACTGGTAAGTTGTCACTCCGCACAAACACCCAACACAGCCCCCGATCCCTAGTCCTAGTTACTTCATGTCAGGCAAAGGATAGTGCCAGGTTGTGACCAGAACCGCTTGTGTACTGTCGTACTCTGTGAACTGCAACTGTTTTGCTGTGTGAACTGTGGAGCTTAAGTAAAGACCCGATCAAGCTCAAAACTATGTGGGCGAGACTGTGATTTGCGCAACAGCAGCAGGAGCTCGGCTGTGGAGCCGCTGACTGGACCGCTGTACAGGCAGACGCGCCCTGATTGTAAGTGACATTGAACCCCGCTGTCAGCTGTTGAGCCGTGCTGCCTGCTGAACGTGTCCGATTCTGTCCCTACACCTGCCCCGGGGAAAAAGCCCTGCCCATGGAGGGCTCACCATTCTGGCTGCCTGCCACCACCATCATTCCCAGAGGCCTGGACTGCTGGGGTGGCCCAACCTGGCAAGTAGCATCACAAATTCCTATTTAATCTTTTCTTTTAATTCTCTCCCCCATTTTTTTATTGCCGCGCCTGGGACCACAGAGCTGGGTCATGTCACCGTGACACCCCGCAGCCCTAGACGACCGAAGTTCTTGGGGCGCGACAACTTGGCGTCATAAACAGGATTACCGTTCTGGTGAAACCGGGTGTTGTGCGCTAAAAGACTGTGTTTTGAACTGTGTTTTTTTGGGCCTCAGTAATGGTGGCCCAGAAGGACTGAAGCCATGTGATGGCAGAGGGGCAAGTCGCAGTCCTTCATCGTGGGGCCAGGCCAGCAGACCGGTGGCCACAGTAACACACTGCAGCTGGGACTGGTAAGTTGTCACTCCGCACAAACCTCTCCAAAAAATAGAATAAAATGACATCATAAAGTCCTACTGACCCCAAAATGGTACCGATAAAACCTACAGCTCGTGCTGCAAAGAACGAGACCGGGACACAGCCCGATCAACTAAAAATAAAGACGTTACAGCTCTTGGAAGGTGAGAAGGAAAACTCAAAAGTGAAGAAAGTCCACTGGGAGAATTGTTTTGTTTCTCATCATAGCCAATCACAGCCCAGCTTTCATTTTTCAAAAGCCCTCCAAGACATGAAAGCTGTGATTGGTTGCTTTGGGCAAAAAGCTGGTGACACCCTTGCGGTCTGGCTGCCACAAATGGTATTTCTTCTGCATTTCTTCTGGTCTGGTGGCTAGGCCCCCTGTGCACTTCTCACCTTGCAGGGCTCCTGAGTGCTGCTCACCCTCCCGACCTGAGCGGCAGCAGCAGATCTTTACTTCCTGCACCGCAATGGTGCAGGAGACAGAGATCTGCTGCTGCTCACTACAGTCAGACGCTGCAATCAGCGTCTGCCAGCTACCGCTCAGGTTAGGAGGGAGAGAGGGGTGCCGGGGGAGGGGGGGGAATGGACAGCACTCAGGGGCCCCCTGCAAGGGCAAAAGTACACAGGGGCACTTAGAGCCAAATTGCATAGGGGCCCCATGCCAGGGGCAAATTACAGAGGGGCCCCCTGCCAGGGGCAAATTACAGAGGGCAAAGGGGCCCCCTGTCAGGGGAAATGTACCCAGTGCGCAGTGGGAAGACAAGCACAGGGGAAGACAGGTGAAGGGGAGAAACACAGCGCACAGGGAGGAAATGGGTGCAGGGGAGAGACACAACACACAGGGGGGAAATGGGTGCAGGGGAGAGACACAACGCACAGGGGGAGACAGCCAGGAGGTGCAGGGCTAAGACACAGTGCACAGGTGGGGACAGGCACAGGGGAGAGAGTGAACGGGGGGGATGAGAGAGCAAACAGGTGAGAGAGAGAGACATCAGCACATTGTGGAGAGAGACTGTGCACAGGTGGAGACATACACAGAGAGGCGAGAGAGTGCATGGGGTGACAGGCACAGGGTGGGAGAGACTGTGCACAGGGGGAAAGGTATGCATGGAGTTGGAGAGACAGAACACGTGGGGGAAGAGACAGCACATGAGGGGGAGAGGCAGCACATAGAAGGGTAGTTACATCGCATGGGGGGAGAGACAGCATAAGAGGGATTATATCTGTGGGGAGATTATATATATTACAGTTTGCAATGTTTATAATATGATATATTTACACAGAAAGCAGTATATGTTAAAGGGGGCCCACTAAGACACTTTAACCCAGGGCCCACAAACACTTGGAGCCGGCCCTGCCTGGAGCTGCCTGTATACCCTAATTCTGCTTGAGCAACTTCATTAAAAGGTAAAGCAAAGAGACTGACTCTGTGTGCCTCCTTTTCCCTGCTTCTCATCATTACTACTACCACCCTCATCATACTCTGGGAGTCAGCCCTAGTTGGGAAAGGTTTAACATATTCACTGCCACATCAGCTGCAGTGCCAGCCATTTCTGTCTGATTATCCCAACTGGTGTCACAAACTCTATTTGTTTCTTTATAGCCTTTTTTTTTCCGCCATTTTTACTTTCCCTTTTCAATGTGAGCCAAGACCACAGCACTGGGTACATCCACTGTGAACTTAACCCCTGCCCAGCTGCTGAGTACCCCAACCCTCTGCGCTCCACACATGTAGACAGCGCTGGTCGCTATGATTTTTTTCCCCTGTACATTGCGTGACATTGTGACCCGATGGCGGATTCTTGTCTGCGTGGGCAGCTTAACTGCAACTGGACTTTTGCACATTGGTGCGGCAAAGCTGGGAAAAGTCTAACAAATGACTGCGTGAACCCGGTCACATCTTGCCTGTGCCAGATAAAGGGACGGGATCCAGCACCGCAGACCTCCTGATGGAAGCCGGCCCATAAAACTGTCTCAAAGGTCGACGAGAATGCCAGAAATACGGTCGAAAAATTGTGCAAAGTCTGAAAGTGTAATAAATAGTTATCTGCACACATGTGAGGGGCAGACGGTCCCTGCAGGACCACAGGAGAGATCGGGCGGCCATGTTGGTTTGCATTGGTGGCCATCTATGTCCCAGCTAGAGAGCGGAGATGACATGCATCATTTTCTATTAAAGGGGATGTGTCATATCATGTAACGGTCATAAAAAGCTGTAATCTCAGCAATGACTACATTGCCCCTTAAAGAGGGTGTCTCTATGATGTCATACACTGGGCATTGTATGACGGTATTACGTGAGCAATGTTGACGGTAGTATGTGAGCATTGCACAATGATATTGGGTGGGCAATGTGTGACAGTATTGTGTAAGCATTGCATGCTGGTATTGTGTGTTCATTGAATGAAGGTAATTTGTGAGCATTGTATGGTGGTATTTTGCATTCATTTTGTGGATGTATTATGTGAGCATTGTATGACGGTATTGAGTAATGTTTGACAGTATAATGTAATATACAATGGTAGTATGTAAGCTTTTTATGGCGGTACTATGTGAGCAGTGTATGACTGTATTATGTGAGCAATGTACAATAATAATATGTAAGCACTTTATAGCGGTACTATGTGAGCAGTGTATGGCTGTATTATGTGAGCAATGTACAATAATAATATGTAAGCACTTTATGGCGGTACTATGTGAGCAGTATATGGTTGTACTATGTGAGCAGTGTATGGCTGTATTATGTGAGTAATGTACAATAATAATATGTAAGCACTTTATGGCGGTGCTATGTGAGCAGTATATGGTTGTATTATGTAAGCAATATACAATAATAATATGTAAGCATTTTATGGCGGTGCTATGTGAGCAGTGTATGGCTGTATAATGTGAGCAATGTACAATAATAATATGTAAGCACTTTATGGCGGTGCTATGTGAGCAGTGTATGGCTTTATTATGTGAGCAATGTACAATAATAATATGTAAGCACTTTATGGCGGTGCTATGTGAGCAGTGTACAATGGTAGTACGTACGCATTTTATTGACGTGGGAGCGAAAGAAAGTGAGTAGAATATTCTTGTTTTTATTTATGTGTTTGGAACAGATCAGGGACAAATATACTAGGATGTGGACCATGTAATCCAGGACGGGGGATCATATATACCAAGATGGAGACATATATACCAGAATGGGGACATATATATCAGGAGGAGGACCTTATATACCAAAATGGGGATCATGTATACAAGAATAGGAACATATATACCAGGAAGGGAAAAATATATACCAGGATGGGGGCATATATACCAGAATGGGGGCATGTATACCAGGAGGAGGACCATATATATGTGGCACCCCTGGGTCAAAGTGCCGCAGTGTCATCACTGCCCCTGGGTGGTGGTGTCACAAGAGAGCAACAAAGGGTATTCTCATCAGGCAACACACACACAACACTTACATCTCCAGGCCAGAAGGGGGTGACCAAGCCCGGGTTCAGGGTGAGCAACCCTATATATTGTGGTCTGGAGAGAAGCAAGTTAGTGCAGTTCCTGGGAGGACTGTGAAGAGTTCAGTTCCTAGGAGGACTGTGAAGAGGACCCAAGTATAAAGAAGCTGTGCAAAGCTCATCTCAGGGTCTACTGACAAGTTCCAGGCCTAAGGCTAGGGTCTGAGGGAAGGAGAAGGAACACACCTGGGAGTCTGAGCAACTCTGTGCTCACCTCAGAGGAGAAGCGCATAGAACCGACACCAGAGTCCGAGGCTGTGCAGGGTCACACATCCCGGAGTCAAGACGGTGGGGGGGTTCCAGATTCCCAGCCACACTAACCAGAGACACAGCAACGTATAGATTCCAGCAATACTGACACCCGGGAACAGGGTATAAGTAAAGGACTCGAGTTGCCTGTCATACCGGTACCTAACAGGATGAGACAGGGTCCGGCAGCCATGGTTAAGCAGCAGCAGGAGCCAAATTGCAAGCGCAGTAAGGGAGCCAAAGACCCGTTCGGGTGAAACTTCAAGACTCCATGGACAGCTTTTACCATCTGCTCCAGTAAAGGACTGAGAAAACTACAAACCGTGAGTCTGCCTATTCTTTGCACCCATATGCAAATGGAGTCCGTGGCGCCTCGATTAAGAGTCTCAAACATGGGACTAGCCATATATCCCTCCAGGGAAGGACCTAGCCTTGCGGAGACCACCATAACCACCATATTAAGTGGCCCTTTTAGTCAATTTCCCACTCAGTTACGAGTTAAGGATATGACAAGGGAATTAACAGAGCCAGGTATCCATCCACAGACAGCTGTTTCGGGGTATTGCCCCTCATCAGTGTGGAGTAGGATTCTGGCAGGACCTTCCCTGGAGGGATATCTGGCTAGTCCCGTGTTTGAGACTCTTAATCGAGGCTCCACGGACTCCATTTGCATATTCAAATTCCCAGGGGGCAATGCATCATGGATTTCACTGTGTTGAGCGCTTTAGCCGGCTGCCCGCAGTGTTTTCCTTGACTGGTCTCCCTGAGATCAGTGAGTGCTTTATTCTTTGCACCCGTCACCCTGCACCTCACACATAGACCATTTGCACCTGCTCTGGGGACCCTCAGCCCTACCCGAGGAGGGATTACCATTCACGCTGCCCTAAGTCCCCTTCCCCAGCAGGAATATGGCAGCGGTGGTTCCCACTGAGCACATACCCCGGGTGGCGTCACGACAAAATCCCCTGGAAATAACCCCTTTTTGGACTGAGCCCAGGCCACGGGACCGGGTAACATTTACCGTGATCCCAGAGAGACAGCACCGACCCGGCCCTAAGTACCCCACAGCCTGGCGGTGCCTCATATGCCTGGATGGGGGAAATTAATACATAACAAGGGAGAAGGAGGAGCATTTCATAAGCCTTTATAGGATTTAGAACGCTACAAAGACACATATATCTGACCAACATGTGTATATGGGGAGAAGATCATCTGAGACCGCCACCTGACAGCTGCTGCAACAATCGGCTTACATAACCAAAGAACTGACACAGGGAAGCTCATCTGCAGCTCTTCATCCTCATCGGGGTCTCCACCTGAAGGCAGCTCATCGTCCTCATCAGGGTCTCCACCTGACTGCAGCTCATCCTCCTCATCGGGGTCTCCATCTGACTGCAGCTCATCCTCCTCATCAGGTCTCCACCTGACTGCAGCTCATCCTCCTCATCAGGGTCTCCACCTGACTGCAGCTCATCGTCCTCATCAGGGTCTCAACCTGACTGCAGCTCATCCTCCTCATCAGGGTCTCCACCTGACTGCAGCTCTTCATATTTATCAGGGTCTCCACCTGAAGGCAGCTCATCCTCCTCATCAGGGTCTCCACCTGACTGCAGCTCATCCTCCTCATCAGGGTCTCCACCTGACTGCAGCTCTTCATACTCATCAGGGTCTCCATCTGACTGCAGCTTGTCCTCCTCATCAGGGTCTCCACCTGACTGCAGCTCATCCTCCTCATCAGGGTCTCCATCTGACTGCAGCTTGTCCTCCTCATCAGGGTCTCCACCTGAAGGCAGCTCATCCTCCTCATCAGGGTCTCCATCTGACTGCAGCTTGTCCTCCTCATCAGGGTCTCCACCTGACTGCAGCTCGTCCTCCTCATCGGGGTCTCCACCTAATTACAGTTTGTTATCGTAAATGACTTGAGTCGGCAAATGCACACATTGTATGGCGATTGGCACGTTGGCGAGGTGTTCTCCTGGGTTTCAGATAGTGACTGGTTTACTGATTATTTAGGAAAATGGATAAAAGTGATATTTGGAAAAATATGGTACTGTTATTGGGGCATCATACTGCTTATTATTATGTAATGTTTATGATGGGTATTTATACCCTGGGACACTGTACACCAATGAGGGGGAAGTGCAGCCACAAGAGGTGCATAGGGCACCATACAATGGCAGGACTGCAGTGAGGGGATATTTCTGCTGGCAGAGCTTCACAGGTTAAAGGTGAGATATTCTGAGCTCTGGCTGGGGCATTCTGGTTGCTTAGAACAACATTCACTAGTTACATACAAAATACCAGGGTTAATAAATCTGGAATGAGTCAGCCATTAAACACATAGACCCATTATATCACCAGACCGTACTGTATGTCCGAAGATCAGAGGCAAAAACCGACTAAATGCTGAATATAACACTGCACTACTATGCTATTCCTCGATTACCAAACTACCTGCAGAGTCCACAAACTGAGAATATAGTGCAGCATTAACTATACCTCCTGATCCAGCCAGTGGGGAGAGGTGACTGGCAGCACCCCTATACCAAAATCAGCCGTCATCCTCAGGAACTGTATTATAGTAGTTATATTCTTGTACATAGGAGCAGTATTATAGTAGTTATATTCTTGTACATAGGAGCAGTATTATAGTAGTTATATTCTTATACATGGAGTGCAGTATTATAGTAGTTATATTCTTGTATATGGGAGCAGTATTATAGTAGTTATATTCTTGTACATAGGAGCAGTATTATAATAGTTATATTCTTGTATATAGGAGCAGTATTATAGTAGTTATATTCTTGTACATAGGAGCAGTATTATAGTAGTTATAATCTTGTACATAGGGGCAGTATTATAGTAGTTATATTATTTTACATAGGAGCACTATTATAGTAGTTATATTCTTGTACATAGGAGCAGTATTATAGTAGTTATAATCTTGTACATAGGGACAGTATTATAGTAGTTATATTCTTGTACATAGGAGCAGTATTATAGTAGTTATATTCTTGTACATAGGGGCAGTATCATAGTAGTTATAATCTTGTACATAGGGGCAGTATTATAGTAGTTATATTCTTTTATATAGGGGCAGTATTATAGTAGTTATATTCCTGTATATAGGAGCAGTATTATAGTAGTTATATTCTTTTATATAGGAGCAGTATTATAGTAGTTATATTCTTGTACATAGGAGCAGTATTATAGTAGTTATATTCTTGTATATAGGAGCAGTATTATAGTAGTTATATTCTTGTACATAGGAGCAGTATTATAGTAGTTATATTCTTGTATATAGGAGCAGTATTATAGTAGTTATATTCCTGTATATAGGAGCAGTATTATAGTAGTTATATTCTTGTACATAGGAGCAGTATTATAGTAGTTATATTCTTGTATATAGGGGCAGTATTATAGTAGTTATATTCTTGTACATAGGAGCAGTATTATAGTAGTTATATTCTTGTACATAGGGACAGTATTATAGTAGTTATATTCTTGTACATAGGAGCAGTATTATAGTAGTTATATTCTTGTACATAGGAGCAGTATTATAGTAGTTATATTCTTTTATATAGGAGCAGTATTATAGTAGTTAATTCCTGTATATAGGAGCAGTATTATAGTAGTTTATATTCTTGTACATAGGAGCAGTATTATAGTAGTTATATTCTTGTATATAGGGCAGTATTATAGTAGTTATATTCTTGTACATAGGAGCAGTATTATAGTAGTTATATTCTTGTACATAGGGACAGTATTATAGTAGTTATATTCTTGTACATAGGAGCAGTATTATAGTAGTTATATTCTTGTACATAGGAGCAGTATCATAGTAGTTATAAATCATGTACATAGGGGCAGTATTATAGTAGTTATATTCTTTTATATAGGGGCAGTATTATAATAGTTCTATTCTTGTACATAGAGCAGTATTATAGTAGTTACATTCTTGTACATAGGAGCAGTATTATAGTAGTTATATTCTTGTACATTGGAGCAGTATTATAGTAGTTATATTCTTGTACATAGGGGGCAGTATTATAGTAGTTATATTCCTGTACATAGGGGCAGTATTATAGTAGTTATATTCTTGTACATAGGAGCAGTTTTATCTTAGTTATATTCTTGTACATTGGAGCAGTATTATAGTAGTTATATTCTTGTACATAGGGGGCAGTATTATAGTAGTTATATTCCTGTACATAGGAGCAGTATTATAATAGTTATTTCTTGTACATAGGAGCAGTATTATAGTAGTTATATTCCTGTACATAGGAGCAGTATTATAGTAGTTATATTCTTGTACATAGGAGCAGTATTATAGTAGTTATATTCTTGTACATAGTGGCAGTATTATAGTAGTTATATTCTTGTACATAGGGGGCAGTATTATAGTAGTTATATTCTTGCACATAGGGGCAGTATTATAGTAGTTATATTCTTGTTCATAGGAGCAGTATTATAGTAGTTATATTCTTGTATATAGGGGCAGTATTATAGTAGTTATATTCTTGTATATAGGGGCAGTATTATAGTAGTTATATTCTTGTACATAGGGGTAGTATTATAGTAGTTATATTTTTGTACATAGGGGCAGTATTATAGTAGTTATATTCTTGTACATAGTGGCAGTATTATAGTAGTTATATTCTTGTACATAGGGGGCAGTATTATAGTAGTTATATTCCTGTACATAGGGGCAGTATTATAGTAGTTATATTCTTGTACATAGGGGCAGTATTATAGTAGTTATATTCCTGTACATAGGGGCAGTATTATAGTAGTTATATTCTTGTACATAGGAGCAGTATTATAGTAGTTATATTCTTGTACATAGGGAGCAGTATTATAGTAGTTATATTTTTGTACATAGGAGCAGTATTATAGTAGTTATATTCTTGTACATAGAGGCAGTATTATAGTAGTTATATTCTTGTACATAGGGGCAGTATTATAGTAGTTATATTCTTGCACATAGGGGCAGTATTATAGTAGTTATATTCTTGTTCATAGGAGCAGTATTATAGTAGTTATATTCTTGTACATAGGGGGCAGTATTATAGTAGTTATATTCTTGTATATAGGGGCAGTATTATAGTAGTTATATTCTTGTATATAGGGGCAGTATTATAGTAGTTATATTCTTGTACATAGGGGCAGTATTATAGTAGTTATATTCTTGTACATAGGGTAGTATTATAGTAGTTATATTTTTGTACATAGGGGCAGTATTATAGTAGTTATATTCTTGTACATAGGGGCAGTATTATAGTAGTTATATTCTTGTACATACATAGGGGGCTGTATTATAGTAGTTATATTCTTGTACATACATAGGGGTAGTATTATAGTAGTTATATTTTTGTACATAGGGGCAGTATTATAGTAGTTATATTCTTGTACATAGGAGCAGTATTATAGTAGTTATATTCTTGTACATAGCAGCAGTATTATAGTAGTTATATTCCTGTACATAGGGGTAGTATTATAGTAGTTATATTTTTGTACAGTCATGGCCAAAAGTTTTGAGAATGACACCAAAATTATATTTTCCCATCATCTTCTGCCCTCTGTTTTTTATTTGTGTTTGTCTGATGTTTATATCACATACAGAAATATAATTGCAATCATATTATGATATCAAAAGGTTATATTGACAGAATGAGTTAATGCAGCAAGTGAATATTTGCAGTGTGGACCCTTCTTCTTCAGGACCTCTGCAATTCTACCTGGCTGCTCTCAATCAACCTCTGGACCAAATCCTGACTGATAGCGTCCATTCTTCCATTCTTCCATTCTTGCATAATCAATGCTTGCATTTTGGCAGAATTTGTTGGTGTTTGTTTGTCCACCCGTCTCTTGATGATTGACCACAAGTTCTCAATGGGATTAAGATCTGGGGAGTTTCCAGGCCATGGACCCAAAATCTCTATGTTTTGTTCCCTGAGCCATTTAGTTATCACCTTTGCTTTATGGCAAGGTGCTCCATCATGCTGGAAAAGGCATTGTTGGGCGCCAAACTGCTCTTGGACGGTTGGGAGAAGTTGCTCTTGGAGGACATTCTGGTACCATTCTTTATTCATGGCTGTGTTTTTAGGCAAGACTGTGAGTGAGCCGATTCCCTTGGCTGAGAAGCAACCCCACACATGAATGGTTTCAGGATGCTTTACAGTTGGCATGAGACAAGACTGGTGGTAGCGCTCACCTCTTCTTCTCCGAATAAGCTGTTTTCCAGATGTCTCAAACAATCGAAAAGGGGATTCATCAGAGAAAATGACTTTACCCCAGTCCTCAGCAGTCCACTCCCTGTACCTTTCCCCCAGTCCTCAGCAGTCACTCCCTGTACCTTTCCCCCAGTCCTCAGCAGTCCACTCCCTGTACCTTTCCCCCAGTCCTCAGCAGTCCACTCCCTGTACCTTTCCCCCAGTCCTCAGCAGTCCACTCCCTGTACCTTTCCCCCAGTCCTCAGCAGTCCACTCCCTGTACCTTTCCCCCAGTCCTCAGCAGTCCACTCCCTGTACCTTTCCCCCAGTCCTCAGCAGTCCACTCCCTGTACCTTTCCCCCAGTCCTCAGCAGTCCACTCCCTGTACCTTTCCCCCAGTCCTCAGCAGTCCACTCCCTGTACCTTTCCCCCAGTCCTCAGCAGTCCACTCCCTGTACCTTTCCCCCAGTCCTCAGCAGTCCACTCCCTGTACCTTTCCCCCAGTCCTCAGCAGTCCACTCCCTGTACCTTTACCCCAGTCCTCAGCAGTCCACTCCCTGTACCTTTCCCCAGTCCTCAGCAGTCCACTCCCTGTACCTTTCCCCCAGTCCTCAGCAGTCCACTCCCTGTACCTTTCCCCCAGTCCTCAGCAGTCCACTCCCTGTACCTTTCCCCCAGTCCTCAGCAGTCCACTCCCTGTACCTTTCCCCCAGTCCTCAGCAGTCCACTCCCTGTACCTTTCCCCCAGTCCTCAGCAGTCCACTCCCTGTACCTTTCCCCCAGTCCTCAGCAGTCCACTCCCTGTACCTTTCCCCCAGTCCTCAGCAGTCCACTCCCTGTACCTTTACCCCAGTCCTCAGCAGTCCACTCCCTGTACCTTTCCCCCAGTCCTCAGCAGTCCACTCCCTGTACCTTTACCCCAGTCCTCAGCAGTCCACTCCCTGTACCTTTCCCCAGTCCTCAGCAGTCCACTCCCTGTACCTTTTGCAGAATATCAGTCGGTCCCTGATGTTTTTTCTGGAGAGAAGTGGCTTCTTTGCTGCCCTCCTTGAAACCAGGCCTTGGTCAAAGAGTCTCCGCAGTCTCACAGTGCGTGCAGAAGCACTCACACCAGCCTGCTGCCATTCCTGAGCAAGCTCCAAACTGCTGGTAGTCCCATCCCGCAGCTGAAACAGTTTTAAGATACGGTCCTGGCACTTGCTGGTCTTTCTTGGGCGCCCTGGAGCCTTTTTGACAACAATGGAAGCTCTCTCCTTGAGGTTTTTGATGATGCGATAGATTGGTGATTGAGGTGCAATCTTTGTAGCTGCGATACTCTTCCCTGTTAGGCCATTTTTGTGCAGTGCAATGATGGCTGCACGTGTTTCTTTAGAGATAACCATGGTTAACTGAAGAGAAACAATGATACCAAGCACCAGCCTCCTTTTAATGTGTCCAGTGATGTCATTCTTACTTAATCATGACTGATTGATCACCTGCCCTGTCCTCATCAACACCCACACCTGTGTTAAAGGAACAATCACTAAAACTATGCTAGCTGCTCCTTTTAAGGCAGGACTGCAATGATGTTGAAATGTGTTTTGGGAGTTAAAGTTCATTTTCTAGGCAAATATTGACTTTGCAAGTAATTGCTGTTAAGCTGATCACTCTTTATGACATTCTGGAGTATATGCAAATTGCCATTAGAAGAACTGAAGCAGTAGACTTTGTAAAAATTAATATTTGTATTCTTCTCAAAACCTTTGGCCATGACTGTATATAGGAGCAGTATTATAGTAGTTATATTCTTGTACATAGGGGGCGGTATTATAATAGTTATGTTCTTGTACATAGGGACAATATTATAGTAGTTATATTCTTGTACATAGGGGCAGTATCATAGTAGTTATATTCTTGTACATAGGAGCAGTATTATAGTAGCTATATTCTTGTATATAGTGGCAGTATTCTAGTAGTTATATTCTTGTACATAGGGGCAGTATTATAGTAGTTATATTGTTGTACATAGGGGCAGTATTATAGTAGTTATATTCCTGTACATAGGAGCAGTATTATAGTAGTTATATTCTTGTACATAGGAGCAGTATTATAGTAGTTATATTCTTGTACATAGGGGCAGTATTATAGTAGTTATATTCTTGTATATAGGAGCAGTATTATAGTAGTTATATTCTTGTACATAGGAGCAGTATTATAGTAGTTATATTCTTGTACATAGGGGCAGTATTATAGTAGTTATATTCTTGTACATAGGAGCAGTATTATAGTAGTTATATTCTTGTACATAGGGGCAGTATTATAGTAGTTATATTCTTGTATATAGGAGCAGTATTATAGTAGTTATATTCTTGTACATAAGAGCAGTATTATAGTAGTTATATTCTTGTACATAGGAGCAGTATTATAGTAGTTATATTCTTGTACATAGGGAGCAGTATTATAGTAGTTATATTCTTGTATATAGGAGCAGTATTATAGTAGTTATATTCTTGTACATAGGGCAGTATTATAGTAGTTATATTCTTGTACATAGGAGCAGTATTATAGTAGTTATATTCTTGTATATAGGGGCAGTATTATAGTTGTTATATTCTTGTACATAGGGGGTAGTATTATAGTAGTTATATTCTTGTACATAGGAGCAGTATTATAGTAGTTATATTCTTGTACATATGAGCAGTATTATAGTTGTTATATTCTTGTACATAGGAGCAGTATTATAATAGTTATATTCTTGTACATAGGGGCAGTATTATAGTAGTTATATTCTTGTACATAGGAGCAGTATTACAGTAAATAAAAAAAACAAGAAGCCAGCGCTGCCTGTGGTTAGCATGCATTATAAAAAGTGCATGTGCGCATATTAATTTCTAACTGAGACATTTGGCAAACAATTGATCAATTCTTTAAAGTACAGTTAGAAATTAATATGTGCACATGCACTTTTTGTATGGCGTGTTAACCACAGGCAGCGCTGGCTTCTTAGCTTTTTCATTTGTTATTGGGTTTGTGGTTGTCCACCACTTTTTGCCATGCGTGCTTGGTTATGTATGCCATTCTATCTGTCTTTATTATGATTGATCTAGGCGGCTGTACACATACAGCAGCCATATCTTGCCCTTAGGCTCTGCTTGATTTTTGCACATATGTCCACCTTCATCCATGGTTGCTGGTCTGGCAGTGTGGGGGTCAGATCTGATAATGTCCAGATGTCATGTCCAGATGTGGTCGACCTTTGTCTGCGCTTGCCCTTCTGGCCCCGTGGGAGTGGTTCAGAAATGCTCCAGGAATGTGTGCATTCAATGTGGTCTTGCTTTTAATGCATTCAGGAAGCCGTAATGGCACAGTGTATATAAAAAAATGTAGATTAGAACTGCCCTATCTGAGAATGCCGTGAAGTAGCAGGGTGGCTCAAAGAATTGATCAATTGTTTGCTAAATGTCTCAGTTAGAAATCAATATGTGCACATGCACTTTTTGTACTGCGTCCTAACCATAGGCAGCGCTGGCTTCTTGGCTTTTTCAGTATTATAGTAGTTATATTCTTGCGTATAGGTGCAGTATTATAGTAGTTATATTCTTGTATATAGGAGCAGTATTATAGTAGTTATATTCATGTACATAGTGGCAGTATTATAGTAGTTATATTCTTGTACATAGGGGCAGTATTATAGTAGTTATATTCTTGTACATAGGAGCAGTATTATAGTAGTTATATTCTTGTATATAGGGAGCAGTATTATAGTAGTTATATTCTTGTATATAGGATCAGTATTATAGTAGTTATATTCTTGTACATAGGGGCAGTATTATAGTAGTTATATTCTTGTACATAAGGCCAGTATTATAGTAGTTATATTCTTGTACATAGGAGCAGTATTATAGTAGTTATATTCTTGTATATAGGAGCAGTATTATAGTAGTTATATTCATGTACATAGTGGCAGTATTATAGTAGTTATATTCTTGTACATAGGGGCAGTATTATAGTAGTTATATTCTTGTACATAGGGGCAGTATTATAGTAGTTATATTCTTGTACATAGGAGCAGTATTATAGTAGTTATATTCTTGTATATAGGGAGCAGTATTATAGTAGTTATATTCTTGTATATAGGATCAGTATTATAATAGTTATATTCTTGTACATAGGGGCAGTATTATAGTAGTTATATTCTTGTACATAGGGGCAGTATTATAGTAGTTATATTCTTGTATATAGAGAGCAGTATTATAGTAGTTATATTCTTGTATATAGGGAGCAGTATTATAGTAGTTATATTCTTGTATATAGGATCAGTATTATAGTAGTTATATTCTTGTACATAGGGGCAGTATTATAGTAGTTATATTCTTGTACATAGGGGCAGTATTATAGTAGTTATATTCTTGTACATAGGAGCAGTATTATAGTAGTTATATTCTTGTACATAGGAGCAGTATTATATTAGTTATATTCTTGTACATAGGAGCGGTATTATAGTAGTTATATTCTTGTACATAGAAGCAGTATTGTAGTAGTTATATTCTTGTACATAGGAGCAGTATTATAGTAGTTATATTCTTGTACATAGGGGCAGTATTATAGTAGTTATATTCTTGTACATAGGAGCAGTAGCCTAGCAGTTATATTCTTGTACATAGAGAGCAGTATTAGAGTAGTTATATTCTTGTACATAGGGGCAGTATTATAGTAGTTATATTCCTGTACATAGAGGCAGTATTATAGTAGTTATATTCTTGTACATAGAGGGCAGTATTATAGTAGTTATATTCTTGTACATAGGAGCAGTATTATAGTAGTTATATTCTTGTATATAGGAGCAGTATTATAGTAGTTATATTCTTGTATATAGGGACAGTATTATAGTAGTTATATTCTTGTACATAGGAGCAGTATTATAGTAGTTATATCCTTGTACATAGGGCAGTATTATAGTAGTTATATCCTTGTACATAGGGCAGTATTATAGTAGTTATATTCCTGTACATGGGGGCAGTATTATAGTAGTTATATTCTTGTACATAGGGGCAGTATTATAGTAGTTATATTCTTGTATATAGGAGCAGTATTATAGTAGTTATATTCTTGTATATAGGGACAGTATTATAGTAGTTATATTCTTGTACATAGGAGCAGTATTATAGTAGTTATATTCCTGTACATAGGGAGCAGTATTATAGTAGTTATATTCTTGTATATAGGGGCAATATTATAGTAGTTATATTCTTGTACATAGGGGCAGTATTATAGTAGTTATATTCTTGTACATAGGTGCAGTATATATAGTAGTTATATTCTTGTACATAGGAGCAGTATTATAGTAGTTATATTCTTGTACATAGGAGCAGTATTATAGTAGTTATATTCCTGTACATATAGGCAGTATTATAGTAGTTATATTCTTGTATATAGGGGCAGTATTATAGTAGTTATATTCTTGTACATAGGAGCAGTATTATAGTAGTTATATTCTTGTATATAGGAGCAGTATTATAGTAGTTATATTCTTGTATATAGGGACAGTATTATAGTAGTTATATTCTTGTACATAGGAGCGGTATTATAGTAGTTATATTCTTGTACATAGGGGCAGTATTATAGTAGTTATATTCTTGTACATAGAGGCAGTATTATAGCAGTTATATTCTTGTATATAGGAACAGTATTATAGTAGTTATATTCTTGTACATAGGAGGCAGTATTATAGTAGTTATATTCTTGTATATAGGGACAGTATTATAGTAGTTATATTCCTGTACATAGGAGCAGTATTATAGTAGTTATATTCTTGTACATAGGAGCAGTATTATAGTAGTTATATTCTTGTACATAGGAGCAGTATTATAGTAGTTATATTCCTGTACATAGAGGCAGTATTATAATAGTTATATTCTTGTACATAGAGGGCAGTATTATAGTAGTTATATTCTTGTACATAGGAGCAGTATTATAGTAGTTATTTTCTTGTATATAGGAGCAGTATTATAGTAGTTATATTCTTGTATATAGGGACAGTATTATAGTAGTTATATTCTTGTACATAGGAGCAGTATTATAGTAGTTATATCCTTGTACATAGGGCAGTATTATAGTAGTTATATCCTTGTACATAGGGGCAGTATTATAGTAGTTATATTCCTGTACATGGGGGCAGTATTATAGTAGTTATATTCTTGTACATAGGGGCAGTATTATAGTAGTTATATTCTTGTATATAGGAGCAGTATTATAGTAGTTATATTCTTGTACATAGGGACAGTATTATAGTAGTTATATTCTTGTACATAGGAGCAGTATTATAGTAGTTATATTCCTGTACATAGGGAGCAGTATTATAGTAGTTATATTCTTGTATATAGGGGCAGTATTATAGTAGTTATATTCTTGTACATATGGGCAGTATTATAGTAGTTATGTTCTTGTACATAGGAGCAGTATTATAGTAGTTATATTCTTGTACATAGGAGCAGTATTATAGTAGTTATATTCCTGTACATAGAGGCAGTATTATAGTAGTTATATTCTTGTACATAGGGGGCAGTATTATAGTAGTTATATTCTTGTACATAGGAGCAGTATTATAGTAGTTATATTCTTGTATATAGGAGCAGTATTATAGTAGTTATATTCTTGTATATAGGGACAGTATTATAGTAGTTATATTCTTGTACATAGGAGCAGTATTATAGTAGTTATATCCTTGTACATAGGGCAGTATTATACTAGTTATATCCTTGTACATAGGGGCAGTATTATAGTAGTTATATTCCTGTACATAGGGGCAGTATTATAGTAGTTATATTCTTGTACATAGGAGCAGTATTATAGTAGTTATATTCTTGTACATAGGGGCAGTATTATAGTAGTTATATTCTTGTACATAGGGGCATTATTATAGTAGTTATATTCATGTACATAGGAGCAGTTTAATAGTAGTTATCTGATAATACATAGAGAACAGTATTATAAGAGTTACATTCTTATACAGGAGGCCACACCTAGCCACCAGTATACAGCAGGAAGCAACACACAGCTCCCAGTATACATCATGAGGATGAGGCCACACAAAGCCTCCAGTATACAGCAGGAGGCCACAAACAGCCCCCAGTACACGGCAGGATGCCAAACATAGCACCCTATATTACAGCAGAATGCCTCACATAGCCTCTGTGTAACACCAGGAGCTAGCACACAGCCCCCTGTATTAGAGCTGGAGCTCACACTTAGCACCCTGTATTACAGCCTGTGCCAATACATAGCCCCTGTATTACACCTGATGTCTCACATAGCCCCAGTATTACACTTGAAGCCTCACATAGCCCTTATATTAGAGCCTGTGCCCCATGTAACCCCTGTATTACACCAGCAGCCCACACATACGCCCTGTATTACACTTGAAGCCTCACATAGCCCCTATATTAGAGCCTGTGCCCCATGTAACCCCTGTATTACACCAGGAGCCACATATACACCCTGTATTACACTTGAAGCCTCACATAGCCCCTATATTAGAGCCTGTGCCCCATGTAACCCCTGTATTACAACAGGAGCCCACACATAGCCCCTGTATTACACTTGCACTCTGTGAATCTCAGCAGAGAGAAACCAAACTTGTTAACTCATTCCATTTTGTTATAGCTAAGAACAGTTAGTTATTATCGGGGACTACAACTAGTCCTCATATGATCCTCATATAATCCTCTTTATTTTGTTTATTTTTTTATTACAAAAAAAAGTATGAAAGAAACTTCCAATGTTCTGTTTTTTTATGTTTTATTTCATTTTTCAAACATGAAAGGTTTAACTTGTTCCTCTGCCGTATTGTCACAATCTGCTGAGTATTGCAAAAATGAAACTCCTGGCATTGACCTTACGGGTGATGAGATCTATATCGGGTCGCCCTTATAGAACAGCACAATAATGCTGTTTCCTTATTTCCTCCTATATTACTGACATTCCAATCTTCCTGGTGCATAAATAGAATACCAGCACTGCAGTGAATACTGACACGCAGTGGCATAATTTGAAGCTCAGGGGCCCCGATGTGAAAGCTCCAACGGGGCCCCTAATTATTGCAAATCTTTAAAAGCAATAGTCTCTTATTATAGGGCAAAGGGACTTTTGGGGCCCCCCTAGGCTCCAGGGCCCCGGTGCACCTGTTGTAGTTACGCCGCAGCCTAGTAGAAGGGAGTTGATCGCGCTATCCATTTATACTCTTATCCATACCCTAACGCATTTCGACTTCGTTCCAGGAGTTACAGCTAATGTTTCGACAGATTGATAAATAAACCTTATTTTTTTTAACTTTTTACAGTGAATGAGCCTTTATTATTGCATGTTAGTACCCAAGCCTGGTCAACTTCACGTGATCTGGTTGATAACATAGACCCTCCACTGGGTCCTCCGGAGCAGCGCTCACTGCTATGTACAAAAAAGCATGAATTTTAATAAAATACAAAAAAAATGTTTTTCTTTGATATAAATAATTTGTGAGAGTCTTAGTGAGAAAGGGAGTCCAGAAAGGTTCTGGTTAGTCCGTTTTGAAGGAAGAGGGTGGTCTTGGTTTCGACCATCCTCATAGTTCTTGCGATTGAGTAAAGTCCGGATTGTCGTAGCAGTTCGTCTCGAGGGATGGGATGACCACGGGCAACAGATCCTTCGATTTCTCTTGTTCTTCTTCGTCATGGGAGCATTTTTTACAACAGCAGCCGCACATCTTGTAAAGAAGCCTATCCCAAGGAGCCAAGGAGTGTAACCAGATCGGAAGGAAGTTCCAGTTCCTCAAGAAAGAAGGAAGACATTTGGGCAACTTCTTCTGAAGGACGTTAATGATGATGGCGGCAACGAACATAACGAGGAGAGGACCACCCACGGCAGCTAGGACGATCCATCCAGCCATGGAGAGGCCGAAGATGGCCAAGGGTAGGATGAGGAAGCTGACGAGCAGGTACAAGACGGCGAACCAGCGGTACTTGGCGGTGATGTCTCCAAACTTCTTGGCCACGTGGATTGGAATACGTAGATAAGGGATGACGTACCAAAGCATAATACCCGTGAGGTTGAAGAACAAGTGGATGAAGGCCACCTGGAAACGAGAAGAAGACAATTAGACATCTTGTCATCCTGAACTTGTAGAGCTTCTCCTACTATGAGTCATTCGGGAACATCTTGGCAGCTGCCCCGTATTTAGTACCTTGCTGTGAAGGGTCAGTCAGGGACATGTGAGGTATTACTATTTCTACATCCTAACTTGGTTCTAAAGTCCTCCTGAAATGTACAGGTCTAGGAGTTCTCAGGTCAGACTTTGGACTCTTCCAAGAATGGTTCAATGGGTCAAAAGCAAAAAAGTCACCGATAACTTTGAGTATTCTAGAGAATCATGGGGAGTCTGTAAACTGGGCGATGAAGAGGGCCAAAATGGACTCACATTATGGTGCCAGAGTTTCCACCAAGGGATAGTAAAATGGGTCAAAAAACAAAAATATTTCTAAAAGTCACCCTGTCAATCAACGACACGGTGTCCCGTAGGATCATGGGAAGGCTGTAGACTTGAGGACAGGGGCGGACTGGTCCAGGTGGCAGGGGGGCAAGTGCCCCCTGGGCTGGTGGTATAGCCCTCATCTAGGGCCGCCCCCCGCAGATATGGGCCGGTGGCACTTTTTGGCTGGCGATGTGAAAGTACAGCAGACGCGGCGCCTTGCGGCCAGCGCTGTGATACAGCAGCAGATACGGCGGGTGACACAGTGATTGACCGGCGACAGCACCATGATAGCAGCATCCCAACCAAAAAAGTCCGATAGCACCCAACGATCCACCAAAAAGTCTGGCAGCACCCCCCAATCCCCCCCGGTCCTCACCTAAGGGCTGGCAGAACAAAACTGCCACCCGGAGTTAGAGTCGCCAGCCAGCCCCTGCTTGAGGATACTGAAGTATGTAAACGTGGGGATGGTGAAGGCCAAAATGTGCTCCTGTTATGGTGCCAGATTTCCACCCAAGACAGGAGAATGGTAACGAGAATAGTAAAATGGTCAAAAAAACAAAAAATATCCTTATAAGTCACCCTGGCAATCAACGACATGGTTATCACATAGGATCATGGCATGGCTGTAGACTTGAGGATACTGAAGGCCAAAATGGGCTCCCATTATGGTGCCAGGATTTCAACCAAGGATAAAAAATGGTCACGAGAACAGTAAAATGGGTCAAAAAAACAAAAAGATCCCTAAAAGTTACCCCAGTGATTAACCCCACGGGTATCCTATGAATGAGCTTAACGTGAGGATGGTGAAGACCAAAATGGGTCCCTATCATGGTCCTGGTGTTCTTGTGGGCGATGCTTGTAACATTCATAGTGTGTTGCCCCCCCACCCAACTTTAGGATGATCGTGGTATAACAAGTCATTATACCTGAACTGATTCACTCAGCGACTCTGCAGGACTAGCCAAGGCCGCCAACACCGCTGTGGTGGTGGTTCCGATATTAGATCCGAGGAATAAGGGGTACGCTCTTTTCATACTAATGACCCCCACACCTGAAAGAAAAGACAATTACTGCACAGGTGTCATAATCAGAGTACTAACAAGCATTGTTTGGCATTAGCAAAAAGGATTTGATGCTTTTGTCTGCAAATAGCGCCCCTCTTATACATAGGATGTGCCCGGTACTGCAGCTCACATTCATTTAAGAAAATGAGGCTGAGCTGCAATAACAAGCACGACCTATGAACGAAAAATGGCGCTGTTTGCAGAAGAAAGACTAATATTGCCAATCCTAGACAATCCCAATATACATGAGATAAAATATAAGGTATGTTATATCTATTTATATTTATGTTCTATGTCACTTACCCATTAAGGGCACAATGGCCGCGGTAAAGACAGAGCTGCTCTGAACCACAAACGTCATTACAGCCCCAACAATAATTGCCAAATATCCGGTGAGCCAGCTGAAGGGGAAGGGAAAGTCTGCGGGAAAACAATAAAAAATATAAATATGGAGGATGCTGGTATAACCTGGGTATCTTCTGTATATAATATATATGAACAGCTGGTATAACCTGGGCATCTCCTGTATATAATTATATATGAACAGCCGGTATAACCTGGGCATCTTCTGTATATAATTATATATGAACAGCTGGTATAACCTGGGCATCTCCTGTATATAATTATATATGAACAGCGGTATAACCTGGGCATCTTCTGTATATAATTATATATGAACAGCTGGTATAACCTGGGCATCTCCTGTATATAATTATATATGTACAGCTGGTATAACCTGGGCATCTCCTGTTATAATTATATATGTACAGCTGGTATAACCTGGGCATCTCCTGTATATAATTATATATGTGCAGCTGGTATAACCTGGGTATCTTCTGTATATAATTATATATGTACAGCCGGTATAACCTGGGCATCTCCTGTATATAATTATATATGTACAGCCGGTATAACCTGGGCATCTCCTGTATATAATTATATATGTACATCTGGTATAACCTGGGTATCACCTATATATAATTATATATGTACAGACAGCATCTCCTGTATATAATTATATATGTACAGCCTGTATAACCTGGGCATCTCCTATATATAATTATATATGTACAGCTGGTATAACCTGGGCATCTCCTGTATATAATTATAGATGTACAGCTGGTAAACCTGGCATCTCCTGTATATAATTATAGATGTACAGCCGGTATAACCTGGGCATCTCCTGTATATAATTATATGTACAGCTGGTATAACCTGGGCATCTCCTGTATATAATTATATATGTACATCTGGTATAACCTGGGTATCACCTACATATAATTATTAATGTACAGACAGCATCTCCTGTATAATTATATATGTACTAGCTGGGTGCCCGATGCACATGCATCGGGATTCTAGCAGAGCGAGTCTCTGACTCGCAATGGCCGCTTTGCGGCCAATGCTTCGCGCTGCTAAGGCGACTCGCCATGCCCGCTGCGCGGGCATAGCGAGTCGCCTTAGAACTGCTCGCAATGGCCGCTGCGCGGCCAATGCTTCGGGCGTATCCACATGACCACGCTGACTCGCAGCGTGAGCGGACTCAAAAGGGGCAAAAAAACCCATTCGTGATTATATAATAGATAGCTGGTATAAATGATCCTGGCACATTTATGTAGCCTATGTAATTCTTACGTCCTACCAGCAGATGTCACTGTTGATATGCACAAATAAAAATGATAGTTTTTGGCAGTGTGGTAAAGATGGAATATTAGATGTTGCTTTCTAGGGATCTTATGCTTGTGCTGAAGTTTTTGATGTAATCAGTGGAATTTAGTAGATAGCAGCCACTTCCTTTTAAGCTGTGACCTTCAACCTTAGCCATGATGCTCCTGGGTTCTGGGGTCACTTACCAGCATTGATGATCTTCTTGATGACGTGAGCGATCTGACCCTTCAGGACGGAGTTGAGAAGTTTCACAATGAGAATGAGACAGGTGCAGAGGACCAGCAGAGAGGCGGTCAGGAGGATGAAGCCCACCGCTATGTCCGAGAGGTTGGCGTGGGCAAAGATATGGACACCTAATAAAGGAGAGCACAAGATCTGTATTATTCCTCGACGTTGAGCAGAGACCTTGACAATGTTACTCAACTGATACAAAAAGTATATTAGAAAGTAGCAGAGGTTGAAGCTTAATTGACATTAAAATGGATCACCCCTTTAATTCTTCCCATAAGAATTCCCCACTTACATCTCTCCACATTCTGCTTAATGGTGACGTTAGTTTCTATGAATGTTCCACTTGCATTGGTAAAACAGTTGTCGCAGTTTGTCGCATTTGTCACCGGAATGATTTCTGTTACCTGAAAGGAAGTTTAATACAATGTTCATTTTTACCTATACTGTATATTTCATACTATTAGACTATCACAAGCAATGACTTTTTTATGACTTGTAGTACCGCTTTTCACTACATATTTTCCATAGACTGTAATGGAACAGCGCCCCCAATTGTAAAGTTATGAATTGTAGCACCACTTTTCACCTCATATTTTTCATGGATATTAATGGAACTGCGCCCCCAATTGTAATGTTATGACTTGTAGTTCTTTCTATTGATATTAATGACAGCGCCCCCCCCTAATTGTAATGGTATGACTTGTAGTACCACTTTTCACCACACACTTTCTATAGATATTAATGGACCAGGGCCAACCCCAAAAGTAATGGGGTATGACTTGTAGTTCTTTCTATTGATATTAATGGAATGGCGCCCCCCAATTGTAATGGTATAACTTGAAGTTCCACTTTTCACCACATACTTTCTATAGATATTAATGGAACAGCCCCCCCCCCCCCCATTGTAATGTTATGACTTATAGTTCTTTCTATTGTAAATACTTAAGTCCCCAAAAAAAGGGTTGAGAAAAGTATTATAGGAGTGATACGTTTATTGGCTAACAAGAAAAATTATAGTTGTAAGCTTTCAGAGCTCAAGGCTCCTTCATCAGACAATATCACAAATGAGTTACTGAGACATTTAAATACAAAATACAGTAGGAATAAGGAAACGGAGGTGTGTTAAGGAAATGAAAATGAAGTCTTTGTTAATGATGTAGATGACATGCCATGGTCATTTACACATCAGAAGATCTACTTGTGGAAGTGTTAGTTGTGTTAGTTGATACTAATGGAACAGCGCCCCCCAATTGTAATGGTATGACTTGTAGTACCACTTTTAACCACATATTTTCTATAGATAATAATGGAACAGCGCCCCCACAATTGTAATGGTATGACTTGTAGTACCACTTTTCACCACATATTTTCCATTGGTAATAATGGAACAGTGCCCCCACAATTGTAATGGTACGACTTGTAGTTCCACTTTTCACCACATACTTCCCATAGATACTAATGGAACAGCGCCCCCTACAATGTGTTTCTTGCAGTACTGTTTTTTACCACTGATGGATAGACGCCAATGGATTTGCACCTCCAATTATTTATCATTTTAGCTCTATGTAAGTATTATTTCGGCAGTGGTGGCTGTCTGGTCAACTATCACATGATTGCCACACTTACATTTATCTCGTTGACGACGCACCATCTCTTGATCAGGCTTGTGTTTGCATAATCTGGGTTTCCAACAGCGTTACCGGCAATAACTTTGCTGTCCAACTAGAAGACATGAATGAGAACTCAATAAGCAGAAAAAATATGGAGTCTAAAGCATGAGCAGGTCAATAGGACAGGTGGTGTCACTAAAAGTCAACCTTCCGACTGTTACCTTGATGATAAGATCAGTAAATGGCCGGGTTATGACTTTAAGAATATCGGGAGCGTTTCCACCTGCGTGGATGTTAAAACTCTTGATAATGGCATCGGAGACATGGTAGAGGTAATTTGTTCCCAGCTCGATCGGTAGCAGAATGATGACCGTCAACCAGTTGAACATACCATGGACAGCCGAACCTCCAAACGCCCTTCAATCAAATTATATCCATTATATTGAAGATCTGGGCAGTTGGCACAAGTCTTGGTTTTCTTGGAGCAACTCATAAATGGTAACGTCTAGATAACACCTGCCACCAACCCTGCCCAAGGTAGACCATGTAATTGGATCTCTAAAGGACTTTACCTTCTAAACTCATTGCGGTCCCCAGATTGAGCTAAAGACACCAAGGTGCTGGTCACTGATGTTCCCACGTTGACCCCCATGATGATAGGAATGGAAGCTTTGACATTCAGAACTGAGAAAGAACAGGAAACCATTGGGATAAAGTGTTCTTCATGCACAAACCCAACTCAACCCATCCCCAAGACACTACGTCTTCATCCTCCCACCCTCCAGACGTTTCGTCCACCCAAAGTTCTTACTTCCAGAAGAAACCATGCTGACGATGATGGAAGATGAGGTACTTGAGCTCTGCACCAGGACTGTCACCAGAACACCAATAACCAGGCCAGCGATGGGATTGGCAAGGATATCATTGTCACTGAAGATGTCTCCGGTGAGTTTACCTAAGGAATGAAACATATTGTGAGACGCTTGATACCCTTGGAAGATGGGAACACATCTTGTGGGAGTGGATGGGTTACTTACTTCCAACCAGCTGGAAGGCCGAGCTCAGAACATCCAAGGAGCAGATGAACAAGTAGAGAAACCCAATGAGAAGACAACCCTTCACGAATCCGGTCACCACGCGTTTTACTCTTTGCTTATTGTTCAGCTCTAAACAATGACCAGATCAGATGTTACCAGTCGTGCCTAGGGTTAACTAGGAAATTCTCGTGAAACGCAACCATCGAAACAACCCACCTTTCCATGAAGGACCTGAAGATTGAAGTTCTGGTAGAGCCCAAGGATCGACTTCATCATGTATCTCTTCATATGTCGCCAAATCCATGGACAATTTGTAGGCAGAGTCTATAGATCAACAGATATAGTAAGTACTATGGACCCTCAACATCATCCTGGCAGTTGTAGTCTATGAAGGGCTTTGTGGTTGCCCCATCGGCACTACTACCCTAGTAGTAATCAGATTTTCCACTAATTATCTGATTTTTTTGCCAGAAAAAATACTGTAATCATGATATTTTTGATTTGCTAGTGGACAGTAAAGAAGTCCCCATACACGGTAGATGGTTGGCCGACATCGGAGAGTTTCAACCTTCATTCAGGTTGCTTATGCCAACGCACCCTAATCCCTGATTGAACTAGTGGGACCCTTCATTTGTAATACTCCCAGAGCTAAAGTTTGGTTACGTTACCCCAAATCTATGTATTGAAGACCATGCCACAGCCAAGTGGCACTCTCCACTCTCCTTGGCATACAGCACTCGAAGAGTATGTTTTGCCCTTTGTTGTCCGGTATTGGACAGGTTGATCTCATGGATTATGACTAATATGAACTAGGCCACCCATCCATATCGGGGTCATGGATTACCTCCATGGCACCTTTGTTCTTATGTCTTACCATTGGGAAGATCATCCAGTGGGACCTTCACGGGGGTGTCATCCATGCTCTTCTTCATGTCGGGCAGGGGCACCTGTGGGTTATTGCTGGTGAATGGCATGTTGGTAGCTTTGCTCTCGGACCGGTGTTACTCTGAAGATGAAAAGGAAATATCTCATCACAATGGAGTCCTGTCCTGGGCCATAACCATTTATCATCTTGTTCATCACCTTCGTGAGACACCGCTCAACCTGATGGAGTGAGCCATGATTATTTTCCTCCTTAAAGGGATTCAAAAATTCCTATAATCCATTAGGGGCACAGAATATTTAATGCCCATTATACCCCATAGCTCCATATCTGACCACCTGAAGAATATTTCTTTTAGCTCTTCCATCTAGGATTTGCATCAACCTTGGGGCCCCGGGTCTGTCTCAGACCATCCTTTCTGATTTAGAGCCATGATATATTGTTGTAAAAGGACAACCTGAAAAAAGTGGGAGGCGTCTGACAACTTTTTCAAGTATTAAAAAATAGCGCCCTACAGTGGTGTAATTTGAAGGTCCAGGGGCCCCGATGCAAAAGCTCCATGGGGCCCCCAATTATTGCAAATCTTTAATAGCAATAGTCTTTTTCCATAGGCCAAAGGGACTTTTGGGGCCCCCTAGGCACCAGGACCCGGGTGCGATTGCAGCCTCTGCACCTGTTGTAGTTACGCCCCTGGTGTTCTATATAGTAGTCACTTCAATAGCCCTAAAGTCTATTACCGGAGTGGGAGAACTTATACTTATATAAGTACATTTCATAAAGGGTTATTCACATTTTCATAGCTGGACGCACTTACTGTTGCAATTTACAGTTTGATAACATTTTTTTTGAATGATTAACATTTTTATTCTTGTTTACAGCTCGTTGCCTAGGAGACCGACCACTGTGTCAACTCTGTGCATGTTCTGTGGTCGGTGGTCGGTCTCCAAGGCAACAAGATGTAAACAAACAAAAAAGTGTTTATTTCTCATGAACGGCTGAGAATTTTAAGATAGAGCGAATTGCAAAAGTGCTTGTATTTCTCAGCTCTATCCAACAATGGCCATTTATAAAAATGGGAAAAACCCTTTAAATTTTTTACTTTTTGGCTGTCATATTTCCTTAAAGGACCTGCCTGGATTAAAGGGACCTCGGTAATCAGTACAGAGCCGGCCATGTTTTTGAAAATCCAATCAAGAAATGAGCGGAGCACCCCATTATTCATACGTACGAAGACACCACACATGTTTTTCTAGGTTATATGCAATAAACAGAAGAAAGTCGCACCACTTGTTGTACCTATAACGTGTACATTGTTTCTGTACATCACAGCTTCCTCTTGTACAAAGTACAGGGGAACGATATTCTTGGAAGGTTGTAATTATTTATGGCTAATGCTCCTAATCTCTGTAAATATTAAACTTATACATGGCGGAAGGTGTCCTCTGCTCCATGGTATAATGACCTGACGAGGAGGGGGGATGGGAGAGCAAACTACAGCAGCACAGAGTATTTCAGCAGGGGTGAATAACCAGGGGCGTAACTACAACAGGTGCAGGGGTTGCAATCGCACCCGGGCCCTGGAGCCTAGGGCCCCCAAAAGTGCCTTTGACCTATAGAAAAAGACTAATGCTATTAAAGATTTGCAATGATTGGGGGCCCCGCTGGAGTTTCGCATCGGGGCCCCTGAGATTCAAATTCCGTCATTGGGAATAACCATAGTATTAATGAGGATTGGACAATTAGGGATAGAGCCAGTGGAGACAAGGTAGATGGAGAGGCGCGTGCTGATCTGGTTTAGTCATATTAATTATTAATATCATGGTTATAAAGCGTATCACTTTCCAATAAAATGTCCATTAAAAATGATCACCATGTTTGTTTAAGGGCTAAAAGCCTCCCCTAAGTTAGTCTTGCTCACACAGCTGAGGGTTTGTTATACTGTATTAGTGCAGATAATGTTCTATGAACTACTCAAAGCAAGAGTTAATCATTCTTCTGTCCCAGACTACAAGATGATAGCGGTAAGAAGATAGACTGACACATTGCAACAAGCTTCAGCTGTGAGAAAGTAGGACTTTACCCCCATATGGCTACCAGTATATTGAGATAAGACTCTGGGTAAATGGAGAATTATCTGGTTACGTTACATAGAGCTGATATCTAATGTAACATCTCTGCTTGCTGTCAGTGAATAGAGCGGTACAGTTTTCTATCATATATCCAGTAAAGGCAATCCTCTGTGAGCTAAAACCATCACCAGAATGTTATAGGAAGCCAGTGTGTATAGATAAGGTACGAGCAGTGGCTTTACTTGAAGCTCATGGGTCCCGATGTGAAAGTTCCATCCAATTATTGCACATCTTTAATATCATAGATATGATAGAGATCCTGAAGAAGAAGCAGCATGTTTTTTCTTGCGGTATCTACATGGAAAATGGGGATCTGTAGAACATTAATCCAATTGTATATATGAAAGATGGCATGGGCATATCATAAAAAAAGAAATAGTAATATACCTATTCACTGACAGCAGAGCAACTGAAAACGACAACTAATACACAATAAAGCTAACCCTACGCTTATCAAGAAGAAGGCACCATTTGTATCTATATAATATTTGTTCTCTATTGTAATTACTTACTGTATATTTTCTGTACGCTAACCCTACATTGTAAAGCGCTGCGGAATATGTTGGCGCTATATAAATAAAGCTTTATTATTATTATTATTATTATTATTATAATGGAGTTTATACTAAGATTTATTTCATGTTATTGTATGGAAATTGAATACTATGGGGCGTAACTCAACAGGTGCAGGGGTTACAATAGTATCCGGGCCCTGGAGCCAGGGGGCCCCAAATGTTCCTTTAGCCTATAGAAATTTGCTAGTGCTATTAAAGATTTGCAATAATTGGGGGCCCCGTTGGAGCTTTTGCATCAGGGCCCACGAGCTTCAAGTTACGCCACTGCATGGTGCCAACTGATCCGCGGGCATCTGATGTCTGATGCCAACACCCCTTAAGCTTAGTAGAATACAGTATCTAATGAACAGGGTTGTAGCTGATGATCCCCTAAATCAACATATAGTGAACTCTAACTAAACATTTCCAAAACATTTTTGATACGTTGATATTGGGGGTCCGAGTGTTAAGATCCCACTGATCCTTCATATCAAGGGGCAGAAGCTCTTGGCTGATATCCAGGGTCTATGAACATCTGAACTTGGATTTCGGCCACGAAAATCGGATTTTACTTGTTGGCACAGAATCCTGAATTCTGCCAAAAAAAATCATTTGTAGATATAAAACCTTTCCTATATCAAGATTGGATTCCCAAGGAATCCTTGTAGGTCCATGGTTATGCTCCCCAAGTCATGGCCTTGGACGCCTGATGGAAAACATAGGCATGGAGGCTTTCGTCTGATGGAAACCATAGGCATGAAGGCTTGTCCCTGATGGAAACCATAGGCATGGAGGCTTGTCACCAAATGGAAACCATAGGCATGGAAGCTTGTCGCCTAATGGAAACCATAGGCATGGAAGCTTGTCGCCTAATGGAAACCATAGGCATGGAAGCTTGTCGCCTAATGGAAACCATAGGCATGGAAGCTTGTCGCCTAATGGAAACCATAGGAATTGAGGCTTGTCGCCTGTTGGAAACCATAGGCATGGAGGCTTGTCGCCTAATGGAAACCATAGGCATGGAGGCTTGTCGCCTAATGGAAACCATAGGCATGGAGGCTTGTCGCCTGATGGAAACCATAGGCATTGAGGCTTGTCGCCTAATGGAAACCATAGGCATGGAAGCTTGTCGCCTAATGGAAACCATAGGCATTGAGGCTTGTCGCCTAATGGAAACCATAGGAATTGAGGCTTGTCGCCTGTTGGAAACCATAGGCATGGAGGCTTGTCGCCTAATGGAAACCATAGGCATGGAGGCTTGTCGCCTAATGGAAACCATAGGCATGGAGGCTTGTCGCCTGATGGAAACCATAGGCATTGAGGCTTGTCGCCTAATGGAAACCATAGGCATGGAGGCTTGTCGCCTAATGGAAACCATAGGCATTGAGGCTTGTCGCCTGATGGAAACCATAGGCATGGAAGCTTGTCGCCTAATGGAAACCATAGGCATTGAGGCTTGTCGCCTAATTGAAACCATAGGCATGGAGGCTTGTCGCCTAATGGAAACCATAGGCATGGAGGCTTGTTATCTAATGTAAACCATAGGCATGGAGGCTTGTCGCCTGATGGAAACCATAGGCATAGAGGCTTGTCGCCTAATGGAAACCATAGGCATGGAGGCTTGTCGCCTAATGGAAACCATAGGCATGGAAGCTTGTTGCCTAATGCAAACCATAGGCATGGAGGCTTCTCACCTGATGGAAACCATAGGCATTGAGGGTTGTTGCCTGATGAAAACCATAGGCATGGAGGCTTGTCACCTGATGGAAACCATAGGCATTGAGGGTTGTTGCCTGATGAAAACCATAGGCATGGAGGCTTGTCACCTGATGGAAACCATAGGCATAGAAGTTTGTTGCTTGATCCTTACCAACATTTATCCCAAGTCTGTCTAGGCCAAATATTGTACACAAATGTTCTAAAATAGTCCAAATGTTCATGTTATGGAAGAGATTAGGAACCACCAGACACCTCTTATTTCCAGAGAAACCAGAGAATTAGAAAAACTCAACCTGTTCATTTCATCACATAACAAGCGGTGGATAAAGATGTGGGAGCCCATAAAGACATAAATATATATCCAACATCATGTAGAAAGTTGTAAAAACGTTTCAAACTTTATATAGATCTTAACCAGGTTATACAAAATGTTGTTTAAAATGCTTCGAAAACTTTGTGAACTTTTTGTGGATTGAAAACATACTGTAAACCTTTTAAAACTTTCTTACGTTTTACTTCTATAACTCAGAATATGTGTATAAAGCATAATTTAAAAAGTTTTAAAAAGTTTCTGAACATTTCATTAAAGTTTCAAAAACTTTCTTAACTTCTCTTTGGATCTCATTATACTTAATAAAACATAACTTAAAGTTTTACAAGGTTTCTAAACTTTTCATAGATCTTAACAAGGTTATATAAAATGTTATTTAAAGTTTCGAAAACTTTGTGAACTTTTTATGTTGAAAACATCATTTAAAAGTTTTAAAAAACTTTCTTTTCTTTACATCTTATTATATTTAATAAAACATAACAACGTTTTGAAAGGTTTCTGAACTTTTCATAGATCGAATGGTTATATAAAATGTTATTTAAAGTTTTAAAAACTTTGTGAACTTTTTTTTACAAAGTTTAATAACTTTTCTTTTAGGTCTTAGAATACTAGTAGTAGTAGAATATAAAAGTATTAAAAGTATAATATATTTATATTAAGTATATAAAATACTGTTTAAGTATATAATAAAGTATATAAAATATCATTTTAAAGGGTTTCTGAACTTTTTTTATTGATCTTAGCAAAGTTGTATAAAATGTTAAAGTTTTAAAAACTTTGTGAACTTTTTATAGGGCAAGTATTGTGAAAACATTAAGTTTTAAAACTTTTTTAGATCGTAGAATATGTATACAAAACATAACTTAAAAAGTTTTAAAAGGTTTCTGAACTTTTTATAGATCTTAACAAGGTTATTTAAAACTTTGCGAACTTTTTATAGATTGAAAACATACTTTAAAAGTTTTAAAAACTTTCTTAACTTTTTTTTAGATCTTAGCAAGTATATTGAGAACATCATTTGAAAGTTTTGAAAACTTTCTTAACTTCTTTTAGATATTCTATGTATACAAAACATAATTTAAAAAAGTTATAAAAGTTTTTCTTTTTACTTTTTATAGATCTAAGCAATGGTCAACCCCCATAAAGACCCTCAGAGGCCCGGAATGGCCACCACTTACCAGTGAGAGCACAATCTTCAGCTGGGCCAGATGCAAGGAGCAGAGGTGTGCGGTCCCATCTTTATACCTGAAGGAGGGAGGTCAAAGTTTTCTGCATTATCAGCACCTTGTAACTTTTTTTTTTCTACCTCTCTGGTTATTAATGTTTACTAAGGTAATCTATTGGGACCCAATGTTTTTGCATCTCAGGTGGCGCTGTCCTCATATGGTGCTTAGATAAATTGTCCTGTTTACTTTACTGAGGGTGTCACAAATGGGGTCATCAATATTATTGACATATGATCTGTATGGGATTGTTAAATATATATATATATAGATACCTATATATATATATAGATGTACATCTAATATATAAAGCTGAATGTGTGTATGTATGTCCAGGATTGGCATCTACACCGCACCGTCGCAACTACAGCCACAAAATTTTGCACAGTCACACGTCTGGACCCCGAGAGCGTCATAGGCTATGTTGTGAGGCGAAATTTTAACCCTGCGCGTTCCAGTTCACCAAACAATTTTGCCCCTATCTACATAATGGGGAAAAAGTGACAGTTACCAGTTGATAGTTGTGAATGAGAGGGGCTTAATGACAGCGCCAAAGACTAACAGCATATACCAGCATATAGTCACTAAGGTGGGGCCCTGACATGGGATATTCACCACGCACGGGGACATGTATACACGCCACATGCACACAAAGAGTAACAGCAAATGTATAGTCGCTAAGGTGCAGCCCCAACATGGGATAGTCACCAATCACCCGAACACACACACACACCACAAAGAGACACACACAACACAGAGACACACACACCACAAAGAGACACACACCCCACGGACACCCACACACACCCTATAGCGACACATGCACTCACCCCACAGGGAAACACACACCACAAAGAGACGCACACAACACAGAGACACGCACACAGCACACAGACCTCCCCACACAGGGACACACACACATACACACCCTATAGGGACACATGCACTCACCCCACAGGGACACACACATACACCCCAGGGACACACACACCACACAGACAGACACAGATGTGCACAAATCGCCTCACACAACTCGCCTCATACGTCTGATATCTTTAATTTCCAAACATAAACATCTGATTAAAAACAGCCAATGTGCAACACATGTGCCATATAGGGAATTAGGCAGATGTCAGTCACATGAGCGGTCTATTATGTGTATGTGTGAGGTAACATATACTGCCCGGCCAGGGGGAGGGTTTACTGTTGGCTGGAGATTTATTAGGCTGCCTATAGCAACCAATCACAGCTCAGCTTCTATTTTCCTACAAGTCATTAATATGACATATTCAAATTCTATTTTGTTATAGCTAACATCAGTTATTTATTAACCCGGGCGTAGCCGGGTAGTACAGCTAGTATACATATATATATAACAATACTATACAGATTATATGTCAATGATATTGATGACCACATCTGTATATATATTATGTGTGTATATAATATATATATATCGTGGTATATTGTCCCCCAGTTCCACTATCCTGTTATGACCCTTGAATAGAATTCCATGCCTGCAGTATAAACTGACACTCAGCAATGGAGTATTACTATAAGGACAGTGATGGGCATTTGTGGTTTAATTCAGGATAGTTTATCGGGTAATAAAAGACCCTGCGTCAAATCATATTGTAGCGGCAAAGTTTACACTAAAGTGCCGTAAGGAATGTGGAAAGTCCATAAATTCCCCCCTTATTAATATGCATCATTGCTTTATTATGAGACTTGCTGAGGGCAGAAGACACTGATACGGAGTGTGCGCCGCGCGGCTTTCTTAAGTACTAAGCCCATTAAGGAATATGGTCTCCCCAGGAGATGCTTATGAATTTTTTACAGAGTTAATGTTTCCGTTAAAATATTCTTACCAGATCTTCACAGTTTCCTCGGAGGGAAAAACAAACTTTTGTCAAATGATTCTAGAAAAACGAGCATCAATGGGACATGTTAGGTGCCGGATTGGCAGATTTTCCTCACCATCAGATGGATATAGATCTGTAAAACTGGTCCAAAGGGAGGAGAACCTGCAGGAGCACACAGGGATGTCTTGGTTATCTCCAATTTCTTATAAAGAAGTTGCAATGCCGAATTATAACATTTAGATAAATTACCAGCGTTTATGGTTCTCTTCCAATCTGTGTTGGTTTTGGTCAGCGAGGCTCATTGCTTCTTCAGGATGTTGACGCTTGTGTCCTCTGTAGATTAGGGTATTGGATTGTGAGCTCTTGTGGTCAGTGGGTTATGTATTGTTCCAATCTTGGTGCACCTGTTGTATACAGTACTAAAGTTAATAGTTTATACAATCTTTACCTCCTGGTAGTCAGTGGTATATACAATCTATAGCTCCGATTAATCAGTGGTATATTATTATTATTATTATTATTATTTATTTATATAGCGCCATTCGATTCCAGGGCGCTTTACATATGATATGACTGCCATATGTATCGGGTCATAGAACCCCTACACTTGCACCTCGAACTACATCCTTTTGGTGTGCACGCCACTTACCTACATTTACCTTACATATGGAAAGGGCAGACGAGGACAAGTATAATCAATGTGGACAATCAAGTCGTACAGATACAGGAGAGGAGAAGACCCTGTCCGCGAGGGCTCACAGTCTAAGAGGGATGGGTGGGGATACAGTAGGAGGAGGTAGTGCTGATCGTGGGACGGTGCGGTGTTCCGAGTTTCATTGTAGGTTGTAGGCTTGATGGAACAGGTGGGTCTTCAGGTTTCTTTTGAAGGTTCCCAGGGTAGGAGAATGTCTGGCGTGTTGGGGCAGAGAGTTCCAGAGTATGGGTGAAGCACGGGAGAAATCCTGTATGCGGTTGTGAGAAGAGGAAATGAGAGGGGAGGAGAGGAGGAGCTGTTGGGAGGATCACATGTTGCGTGAGGGTAAGCATCGGCAGACCATGTCAGAGATGTATGGAGGGGACAGGTTGTGAATGGCTTTGTATGTCATGGTTAGTGTTTTAAACCAGGACCGCTGGGAGGTGGGGAGCCAGTGAAGGGCTTGGCAGAGGGGGGAGACAGGGGAGTAGTGAGAAGACAGGTGGATTAGTCGGGCAGCAGAGTTTAGGATAGATTGAAGAGGTGCAAGGGAGGTAGCTGGGAGGCCGGTGAGCAGGAGGTTGCAGTAGTCAAGGCGGGAGATGGTGAGAGCATGAATAAGTGTTTTAGCAGTGTTGTGGTCAAGGAAAGTGCGGATCCGGGAAATGTTTTTGAGCTGGAGTCAGCAGGAGGTGGCGAGGCCCTGGATGTGGGGCTTGAAGGAGAGGGAAGAGTCGAGGATTACTCGGAGGCACTTGGCGTGGGGGACTGGGGAGAGTGAGCAGTCGTTGACAAGGATGGATAGGTCAGGCAGTGGGGGAGAGCAGTTTGGAGGGAAGACAATGAACTCAGTTTTGTTTATGTTCAGCTTAAGGAAGCGAACAGAGAAGAAGGATGAGATGGCGGACAGGCATTGTGGAATTTTGGATAAAAGGGAGGTGATGTCGGCTCTAGACAAGTAAATCTGGGTGTCGTCGGCGCAGAGATGGTACTGGAGGCCTGGGACTCAATGAATTGTCATAGGTCGAGAGTGTAGATGGAGAAGAGTAATGTTTCCAGAACTGAGCCTTGGGGACACCGACAGATAGGAGTTAGGGTGAAGAGGAGGAGTGGGAGTGGGTGATGCTGAAAGTCCGGTCCGTCAGGTATGAGGAGATCCAGGAGAAGGCAAGGTCAGTGATGCCAAGAGATTCCATGATCTGGAGAAGAAGGGGATGGTCAACAGTGTCGAAGGCGGCTGACAGGTCGAGGAGGAGGACGGAGTAGTGTCGCTTGCTCTTGGCGGTCAGTAGGTCGTTGGCAGTTTCAGTGGAGCGGTGGGGCCGGAAACCAGATTGTAGGCAGTCGAAGAGGGAGCTGGAGGAGAGGTGGGAGGACAGTTCTGAGTGGACGTGTTGTTCAAGTAGCTTTGAGTCGAAGGGGAGAAGAGATATGGGGCGATAGTTAGAAACAGATATTTGGTCGAGGGAGGGTTTTTTGAGGATGGGTGTGATCAAGGGGTGTTTGAAGGCTGCGGGGAAAACACCAGTAGTAAGTGATAAATTGAAGAGATGGGTTAGGGCTGGGATGAGGACAGAGGTGAGGTTGGGAATGAGGTGGGATGGGAGCAGGTTGTGGGCACTGGTGGTGAGGTGTGATTTTGACAGAAGGGAGGAGAGCTGATCTTCAGTTATGGGGGAGAAGCAGTTGATGGAAGAGGAGGGCAGTGTAGGTGAGGGGAAGGTGTGGGGACAGTGGGCCAAAGCTGTCTCTTATTTTATCGATCTTTTGCTTGAAGAAGGAGGCAAAGTCTTCAGCAGAGATAAGAGGAAAGGGAGGAGGAGCGGGTGGACGGAGTAAGGAATTGAAAGTTTTAAAAAGCTGTTTGGCATTGTGGGACAGGGAGTTTATTAGGGATGAGAAGACGGCTTGTTTGGCGGCAGCGAGTGCAGCCTTGAAGTCAATGAGGAACTGTTTGAACAATGCTAAGTGCTCAGTGGAGTGAGATTTCTTCCATGTCCTCTCAGCGGCCCTGGAAGCCTGTCTCAGGTCTTTAGTGAGCGTGGTGTTCTATGGTTGCCTGTTTGTGCGAGGAGTATAATATGTGAGGGGGGGCGGCTAAGTCGAGGGCCCATGATGATTATTGTGGTATTATATAGAGTGGTGGCAGCGTCAGTGTCGTGTATGGAGGCTATGTCGGTGAGAGGGAGAAGGGATTCTGAGACTGAGTGTAGGTCATTGTGTTTTAGGTTTCCACGAGGGTGATGGAGTTTGCGGGGTGGGGGTAGCGTAGTAGTGGAGGAGAGGGAGAAGAAAGTCAAAAGATTATGATCAGACAGGGGGAGGAGTGAGTTTGTGAGGTTAATGAGGGAGCAAAGGCGAGTGAAAATGAGGTCCAGCGTGTGGCCATCTTTGTGGGTGGCAAAGGAGGACCATTGGGAGAGCCCAAAGGAAGTAGTCAGTGAAAGAAGTTTAGAGGCGGTTGGGTGGGAAGTGTCAATGGGGATATTGAAATCGCCCATAATGATAGTGGGGATGTCTACATAAAGGAAGTGAAGCAGCCAGGTGGTGAAATGATCAAGGAAGGAGGCAATGGATCCAGGGGGGCGGTAGATGATGGCTAGCTGAAGGTTACAGGGGGAGAAAGATGCGGACAGAATGGGCTTCGAAAGAGTGGAGAGTAGCGGAGGGATGCAGTGGAATAGGGGTGAAGGAGCAGGTGTTGGACAGGAGTACGCCGACAACTCCGCCATGTTTGTCAGAGGGGCGGGGTGTGTGGGAAAGACTGAGTCCGCCATAGGAGAGTGCAGCAGGGAAAGCTGTGTCGGAGGGGGTGAGCCAGGTCTCCGTGATGCCAAGAAATTAGAGTTTGTTGGAGATAAGAGGTCGTGGATGAATGGGAGTTTGTTGCAGACTGAGCGGGCGTTCCAGAATGTGCCAGGTAGAGGGACTGGGGGAGCAGGGGCTGGGAGAATGGGCCTAAGGTTGTTAATGTTACGAGGATTAGTGATGGGTAATGGGAGTGGGGTGGAGGTGAATGTGGGGATGTTGTGGGGGGGGGGGATTAGGGGAAACGTTGCCAGCAAATAGGAGGAGCAGGGAGAGGGTTAGGAGGTGGGTGCAGGAGAGTTGACATAGTGGGCGTGTCAGTTTGGACACAGAGGATTGAAATTGAAGGAACAGTTCAGAGGAGTGGGTGAGGTGGCCAGGTAGGATGGAGGGTGAGAGAAGTACTTTGTTGCTGGGTGGGGGGATAAGTGGGGATAGTAGGAAGTGAAGAAGGATGGGAGTGAGAGTGAAAAGAAGCTGGAACATTGTAGACGGTGAGCAGGGGATGAGATGTAGCAGGGGGTCAGAGGAGCCAGTGATCAGATGCAGCGGACGGACGGGTATAAGGGGCGTGTAGAGCTGTAGTGATGGACAAGTGGTCACAAATGAGGTGGAGTCCGGCGATGAGATGCAATCCAGGGATTAGAGTCTATAGCTCCTGGTAGTCAGTGGTGTATAAAATCTACTGTCGAGCCCACTGGGACGAGGGTACTCGGTACCGGACCGGGTCTTTACTGGGGAAGTCACGGGTGGTCCTGGTCCGGACCGTGTCCCGGGCCCTGGCAAATAAAGGGGGAATATTTACAGGGGTTGTCACTCGTGACGCCACCCACTTGATACGGCCAGTGATGGGGGCCGCCGCTGCTGCAGAACCTCCGAGGACGATGGGATAGCAGCTTTGGTGGTATAGTTCCAGTGGGTAGAACTGTGTTCCCTGGGGCAGTAAGGGTTAAGTCTATTGTGGAGTGTGTAGCACACTTACTTTGCAGACGCTGCAGGGATCTCTCCTCCTGGCTGGTGCTGACAGGCTGTATCCTGTATGGAGAGAATCACTTCATGCAGAAACACAAGGGAAGCAGTTCCAGGGTTTTCCAAAGCTTTACTCTCAGTTCTTCAAGTCACAGTTCAAGTACACGGGCACTTTCTCCCTCTCCGGGTTCCCTTTGCTCCCTGCAGCCAGGCCTCTCTCTCTGTGACCCCTCACACAGTCTGCAATATCCTTTCCGGGCTATAACGGTCTCCGTCTCCACGGGTGTGTGTGTGAAACGCTGGACAGTATGGCGGTGACGGGCTCCTGTGAGTCCTAAGTTTGTCACTTAGCTGCCTGTCCTTTAGGGTAGGGATCTCAATCTGAAACTCAAACCCCTCGTCGTGTTGTTTGGGGATGCCGGGTAAACTACGGTCCCCTCTAGAGCCGACACTCTACTTCAGCCCAGCCTCCAGCAGTCCTCCAGCACGAGGCTCTACCAGGCTCCTTTCTCTCTGTTCCTCTCGGTATATAGGAGGGCTACTCCGCCTGCAGTCAGTTGCTTCAGCTGCGTTCCTAGGGCCCAGGTTACACCGTCCCTCTCTGCTCTCTCACACTTCTGGGGATCCGGCTCTGGATAGGCTTTCTCTCCCCTCTGACTCACACTGGCTCAGTACGGATTCTGCGTCCTTCTGCCCTCACTCTTCCAGAATGTGTGGCTTTCTGTCTGCTCAGCTTCAGCTCAACTTCCTGCTGTTCTCTGGCCTGCTCCTCAGCTTCTCTGCTGCTCTTGGTCTTTGCTGTTCAGCCTACCTCGGCCTACTGAACTCCTTCACTCCTCCCCCTTCCTATATACTCTCAAGTCACCTGACTACGGTTGTGCCCAACCCACTCCTCTAAATCCACCACCCCTCAATCTCATAGAGTATCTAATCTCAGGGCTGGATGCTACCTTCTCTTACACGTGGGTTATGTGGGCTGTGAGGGTGTTGGTGTGCAACAAGTGTCCTACCTGCCTGGCTGCAGTTCCCTTTGTGGCCTCCTGGACGCAGGGGCGCCACACTCTCCCGGAGTTAACTAGCGCGTCCCCGCGCATCCCGTCATGGATCCCCCTGAAAACATTTTATTTTATAACAACAATAAACATTAAGGATTCTTGGTTTCTTCCCATCCGGGAGGCACGATTCTTCAAACGTTACATCAACTATAAAACATTACTTTCTATCAAAAGTATAAAATTCTCCTTCAAAAAGTGCAAAAATTCTCAAAAAGCAGTCAAAGTCTCATGCACTACGTCGCATGTGCACAGCTGGTCTTAAAACCAAAGGGGAGCACACTAAGGTGCTCAACTATATGCAGTTCAACGTTCAACAGTTCAACCAGCTCATTGTTCGTGGTATCAAATGTTCAGTTCAACATATACAAGACAAACAGGGAATGCTAGCATTCATTCAGGTATGGGATGGGAGCAATAAGGAAAACACTTCATTCACACTTACAAGTCTTCCTTCTTCTTCTGGTTACAGAACACGGGTCTCACTCCTTCTTTTCTTCCAGCTTGACCTTCCACGACAGTGTTGGCGGTCCTCTCTTTCTGGGAAACATCTCGAGGTCTTGCAATGCTTGAATTAGCAGGTAACTCTCCGTAGTTTGTGTTGCAACATCTGTGGTGCTCTTTACTGGAACAGTCTCTAAAGCAGCTGTAGGACCCGGGTTCACAATTGGGTCCGGTGGTACTTCTGGGTTAGTCTCCTCTAATGCAGGCATGTCATCGTATATACAATCTATAGCTCCTGGTGGTCAGTGGTATATACAATCTATAGCTCCTGGTGGTCAGTGGTATATACAATTTATAGCTCCTGGTGGTCAGTGGTATATACAATTTATAGCTCCTGGTGGTCAGTTGTATTTACACTGTGTGCAGAATTATTAGGCAAATGAGTATTTTGATCACATGATACTTTTTATACATGTTGTCCTACTCCAAGCTGTATAGGCTGAGAGCCAACTACCAATTAAGTATATCAGGTGATGTGCATCTCTGTAATGAGGAGGGATGTGGTGTAATGACATCAACACCCTATATAAGGTGTGCTTAATTATTAGGCAAATGCCTTTCCTTAGGCAAAATGGATCAGAAGAGAGATGTGACGGGCTCTGAAAAGTCCAAAATTGTGAGATGTCTTGCAGAGGGATGCAGCAGTCTTGAAATTGGCAAACTCACCGAACAATCAAGCGTTTCATGGCAAATAGCCAACAGGGTCGCAAGAAGCGTGTTGGGCAAAAAAGGCACAAAATAACTGCCCATGAATTGAGGAAAATCAAGCGTGAAGCTGCCAAGATGCCATTTGCCACCAGACTTGCCATATTTCAGAGCTGCAACATTACTGGAGTATCAAAAAGCAGCACAAGGTGTACTATAATCAGGGACATGGCCAAGGTAAGGAAGGCTGAAAAACAACCACCTCTGAACAAGAAACATAGGATAAAATGTCAAGACTGGGCCAAGACATATCTTAAGACTGATTTCTCAAAGGTTTTATGGACTGATGAAATGAAAGTGACTCTTGATGGGCCAGATGGATGGGCCAGAGGCTGGATCAGTAAAGGGCAGAGAGCTCCACTCCGACTCAGACACCAGCAAGGTGGAGGTGGGGTACTGGTATGGACTGGTATCATCAAAGATCAACTTGTGGGACCTTTTCGGGTTGAGGATGGAGTGAAGCTCAATCCCCAGACCTACTGCCAGTCTCTTCTTCAAGCAGTGGTACAGGAAGAAGTCGGTATCGTTCAAGAAAAACATGATTTTCATGCAGCACAATGATCCATCACATGTATCCAACTACTCCACAGCGTGGCTGGCCAGTAAAGGTCTAAAAGAAGAAAAAATAATGACATGGCCGCCTTGTTCACCTGATCTGAACCCCATAGAGAACCTGTGGTCCCTCCTAAAGTGTGAGATCTACAGGGAGGGAAAACAGCACACCTCTGGGGACAGTGTCTGGGAGGCTGTGGTGGCTGCTGCACGCAATGTTGATCATACACAGATCAAGCAACAGACAGAATCTATAGATGGAGGCTGTTGAGTGTCATCATAAAGAAAGGGGGCGATATTGGGCACTAATTTTTTGGGGTTTGTTTTTGCATGGCAGAAATGTTTGAAATGTTTATTTCTAGATTTTGTTCAGTTATATTGGTTTACCTGGTAAAAATAAACAGGTGAGATGGGAATATATTTGGTTTTTATTAAGTTGCCTAATAATTCTGCACAGTAATAGTTACCTGCACACACAGATATCCTCCTAAGAGCCAAATGTAAAAAAAACCACTCCAACTTCCAAAAATATTAAGCTTTGATATTTGAGTCTTTTGGGTGATTGAGAACAAAGTTGTTGATTAATAATAAAAATAATCGTCTACAATACAATTTGCCTAATAATTCTGCACACAGTGTACAATCTATAGCTCCTGGTGGTCAGTGGTATATATAATCTATAGCTTCTGGTGGTCAGTGGTATATATAATCTATAGCTCCTGGTGGTCAGTGGTATATGTAATCTATAGCTCCTGGTGGTCAGCGGTATATATAATCTATAGCTCCTGGTGGTCAGCGGTATATATAATCTATAGCTCCTGGTGGTCAGTGGTATATACAATTTATAGCTCCTGGTGGTCAGTGGTATATACAATTTATAGGTCCTGGTGGTCAGTGGTATATGTAATCTATAGCTATATATTAGAGGGATTGCTATAAATATGGTAATCCTAATCCTAATGTTGTCACACTTAGATTGTGAATTCCTCAGCAGATGATATCTATAGATTGCTCATAATGGCTGATAGACTTTACTCTACGAGGGAGATATGAGTCCTGTATATCCACCATCTACATACACCCTGGAGGCCCCACAATTCACTGTTCTCTGCCGAGTCTCCAGTTAGCAGCAATTACCTGGTTACATATTGATGAAGATGAACATCTGTCACGTTCAACCCTTCACACAATGAGGAGCAAAGACAGCA